>VOPJ01014390.1:0-45551 GCA_014673585.1 Semibalanus balanoides
TCGTTACCGAGCTGCTGAGCCTCGCCACCGAGCTGCTGAGCCTCGCCACCGAGCTGCTGAGCCTCGTCACCGAGCCTGAGCCTCATCACCGAGCCTAAGCCTTGTCACGGTTTCACTGGGGCGACAGATTGTGTAGTGACTTTGTATGTCTGTCTGTCTGTTTGTTTGTTTGTTTGCTTGTCTGTGGCAGACATGCGGCCACTGCGCTGCGGTAAAGATGCGCAGCGACTCGCCGTCTTCGCCGTCGGATGCGGCAAAGCGGCGGACAGACGACGGCTGCGGTCGCCGGCCGATTGGCGCCACGTGGCACGTGCCACGTGCCGCCCCGTGAACCTCTACCAAAATCAAATGCTTGGCGCCACAGGTCTCGCGGGTGCAGTGGCGGATCCAGAAAATCTTCAAGGAGGGGGGCATCAATTGCAGTGGTGCCCCTACCTATACCCAAATCTGAAAACTCGACGGATTTGGTCCACTATATTTTGAGGGTGCCGACTGTTTCAGCATTTTTTTTTATTATTTGCAAAATGTTAAGGACCTCAGGTCAGCAGAGTGCCCTCAGCCAGCCCAGAAAGCCCTGAGTGGTCTAGAGTGCCCTCAGGCGACAGAGCCTCAGGCGGCTAGAGTGCCTCTCAGGCGACAAGAGCACCCTAAGGCGCAAGTGCCCCTCAGGCGACAAGAGTGCCCTCAGGCGGCCAGAGTGCCTCTGGCGGGCCAGAGTGCCTCAGCGGCCCAGAGTGCCCTCAATCGAGACCCAAGGGGGGGCAATGGCCGACATGCCCCCCTCTGGATTCTCATGCGCGGTGGCGCACCACTGACACTCGCAGGTTAGGTGGGGAACCATGATCAGATTCAATTGTAGAGTTCGAACCGAGGGGGGTCAACTTTTGGCCTCTATGGGGGGGGGGGTAATAACTGTTTCAGAGGGGTCCTCTGATTTGTGGGAATTTTTCGCTAGAACACAAATTTGGTGTCCGATAGAGTTTGACTGAGCGTAATTTCGGTACAGGCGTGATTTGGGGCATGGGGTGCAGGGTGCGCGTGCAGTGCACGTGCCAAATATTTACAACCCTCTCAACATGCTCGCCTCCAACGGTCACACGGTTGGCGACACACACTTGATACTCGCAGGTCGTGTGCGTGGTAGCATGGCCGTTTTTATATTTTTGGAGTTCGACCCCGAGGGGGGTAAACTGCGCCCACCAGGGCCCTGTTTCACCAAATGAGTATATTCACTCCGTACTTTCGAAAAGTATTCCATTCAAAGTATTCCAGTAATACTATTCTGTTTCACCAGGGGAATATTTCAAAGAGAAAATATTCGCGCATGCACTATAGCGCGTGCTGATTGGCTGCGAACGGCACTATATTCTTCTTCTGCAGACGGAAAATATCATATTTATCTATGTTTTTGATAAATATATGTTTATATTTGGGGGTAAATTTTTTACGTGGGGTCTCTGGATGTTCAGGAAACTTTTCGCTAGAGACACCAAATTTGGTGCACCGATAGAGTTTGGCGAGCGTATTTCGGTGCTGCATGAATCCGGTTGCTGTGGTGCATGGTGCGCGTGCAGCAGGGAACCTCCGTTTTGAATAAATTCGTTCATTATAGCTATATAGAAGTAGATCCAATTATAAAATACAGCCAATGAGATGTAATGGCGACGGTTTTGCCCCGGACCCACACACGTAAGCGTGGGTTCGGCCTCTAGTGTTAAGGACAATGTAACTTCCTTCCGACGTTGATTTTTTTGGGATTGCTTCAAATCTTCATTTTCTACGATTTTAAAAACATTTTGTCGTTTTTCCACCAAAAATGGCATGACATGAGGTCAATCCAACTTTTTTACCTTCCACAGTGCTTCATCATATTCATTGAAATTTGTTGAACAGACGTTAGCGTAAGGTAGGTACTGCAAGTTTCACGTTGATATCTGTCATGGTTTTTGAGTTATTAAGAATATCCGGGAGGGGCAGATGTGCCCTCCCCCCGGCCCTGCAGCGCCCAGCGGGGCGTTGGTTATGAAAACGCTACAAATCGCTGTTTGTGGTTTGCCAGGGCAAGTTGACGGAGTGATGTTCAGGAGTGACTGCAATCTATGGATACTATTAAGAGCCTTCTGACACGGGAGATTCAAAGAGCAAACAAAAACTCTCTGCTGAAATTTATTTAAAAAATGGGTGCTTCACGTGGCGACGGCAAGCAGGTGTATCCTCGCATTAGGCACATAGTATGATTCTCTTAGTATACATGTTGCAACTGATGCTCATGAACTAGCGGTCACTGGTATCACTGAGGAACTGTACGGAAAAGCCACACCGTTTTTATCAATTCCCCCCAAGCAGTTTGAAAAAAATCACAGACGAAAATACAAACATTGTCATCTCGGTAGTATCGTCTCGGTGAGGTACGTCGCAATACACTATCACTCAAATCGAGAAACTTATACTTCTGTATACCTAGCCTTTTTTCACTGGGTCTGTCCGGGCGCTGGGCTGTGGGCTGGGGGCTGTGAGGGTGGGCGTGCCAGGTGGGTAATGGGGTTTGAGTAGGAGAAGGTATTTCTTGGGCAAACTGTTTGGTGGCTCTCCCCTTGTCATAGTGGACACGCCATTTGGGGCCTTGATCAGATGATCCACACCGTACCCATGTGGTGTCCGAGGATATATGGAGTTCCTCTTATTGCTGACCTGTGGCCTGTGCGTCGAGGAGGGGTCTCGGCTTTGGCAGACATCCCGCGGGTGGGGTAAGCCGCACGGTTGCAAGGGGGGGGGGAGCGGGGGGGGGGGGGTAGGGGATAGAGGGGGGGGGAGCGGGGCGGGTGAGCAGGAAGACAGGGGGGTGTAGTGGGGAGGGGGGGGGGGGGGGGAGGGGGGTTGGAGGGATGTGGCGCGAGGGAACTGGGCGTGGGGGGCACTTGGGGGGGGGGGACTGGGGGGGGGGGGGTGAGAGTGTGAGGGCTAAGGGCTCAGGCGTGCCGTGCGGTGCAATGAAGGTGGACTTGGGGCGAGCGGGGAGGACGCTGGGGGATGAGAGGGCCGGTTTCCGCTGGGTTCGATTTCCTCATGTGTCCGGCCGGCACTTTTCTCGTCATCGCCGTTGCCCGGCTTAAATGCCACGCGTTTGATGACTTCTTTCATCACGTTGAGTGCGTCCCAGCTCTTGGCGAGCGGCCCGTTGGCCTTTCGCCGATACTTCTCGACTATTCGGCGGCCGTACTTCTTGTAGAAGTGCTCGGTGCCGTGCTGGAGTCCAACTCGAATGTTCTCGAGCTTGTCTCGATAGGCCGATATCAGTCGCTCGAACGGATGGCGCACAACCAGAAACAGGAACGAGTCGTTCATCGCCTGGCGACAGAAGGCAGGAGTTCGTCAACCCAGCCTCGGATACATTGCAGAGGTGCAACTAGAGGCGGACGTCAAGGTGGCAGTTACATATGTTGGAGTTATTGAGGAAAGTGTTTGGTTCACATTAAAGGGAATGTTTCACATTAACATAAGATTTGAGTTGAGATGGGCGAAGTTGTTGGATTTCTCAATTAAATTACAGTTATTGTAGAAAGTTAAACATCCCAACAGAGGTCTAATCGAAAGTAAATTTGAGTTTGGGTTTCTGAACATCTGCAAAAGAATAAAGGCCCTAGTGTATTAGGGTAGCCTCTTAAAGCCGATGTCGTCCATCCCTTTTTATCAAATGTTGATTGAAAGTAGACTTGTTTACATTTGGCTATACATTAGCTACACTAGTATACATATTGGCAGCGTGAAGGTTTTTCTTTTTCACACAAATTCCTGCATATGACGTATCAGCCCAAATACTGAAACTTATTTGTTTTTCATGAAATTGAGCACTGTTTGTGGAGCAACACAAATGTCAGAAAATCGTGTTCGCAGCAATTACTTCATATTTTTGCACCACCCGCGGCGTACATTGACAACTATTCAGGAAGTGAAACATTCCCTTTAATAAAACTGATTATATGCTTGGTGTTCTCTATTACTCACACCGTAACATCCGCGTACGTTGGTATCAAAAAGGAATCAATGTAGCCATCCTGGTCAGCTGATGGTGGCACTGCTCTGGCTTGACTGGTTAATTGTTCAAGCGCCGCGGTAACAGCACAAACGCTGGTGGGTGCTCGATGATTGCGTGAAAATGAAGGGGAAATAAGTAAATTTTGACAAAATTGTTCCCTTACATTTGTGAATTTGTTTAATTTTCTTTGTACTTTAAGATGATACATTTTGTTATTGTCATGTCACTGACCTAGCTAAACAAATAAACATATGTTTTACCCACAAATTAGCACTTTTGGTGCTTTTCAACGGATAAATCGAAACAGAAAACTGCTAACTACGAATAGCACAGCCTAGTAAAACGTTCAAACCTTCTCTGATACACACGATAGAAGCTGGCTATAAAATAAAGTTAATGAATTTACATATACCATGCCAAAGACCTTTCAAAAATTTGAATCTTTTAGAAGTTAATTTTTTGTCTGTAAGTCCCAATTCCTGATAAAATAACAGTTTCTAGTGTCCAAATAAATTGGTCGATTGATGAAAGAATCTGCTTGGACGATGAAACAATATAGCAGCACTATCGACTCGGACGATGAACCAATATAGCAGCACTATCGACTCGGACGATGAACCTATAGGCAGCAGACTAATCGACTCGGACGATGAACAAATATGCATGCACTATCGACTCGGACAGAACTGAAACCAATATAGCAGCACTATCGACTCGGACGATGACCAATGATATGGCAGGCACTATCGGCTCGGACGATGAAAACCTAATTATAGCAGGCACTATCGGCTCGGACGATGAACCAATATAGCCAGCATATCGGTCTCGGACAATGAACCAATATAGCAAGCACTATCGACTCGGACGATGACACCAGATATATGCAGCACTATCGACTCGGAACCGATGAGAACCAATATAGCAGCATCTATCCGCGCTCAGGGAACGATGGGAGACAATCTATAGCAGCACTAAATCGGCTCGGACGATTGAAACGCAATATAGCAGCACTATCGGCCGTGACGATGAACCAATATAGAGCACTATCGAGCTCGGACGATGAACCAAATATAGCAGCACATCGACTCGGACGATGAAAACTCAATATACAGCACTATCGACTCGTGGACGATGAACCAATTATAGCACACTATCGGCTCGGACAATGAACCAATATAGCAGCACTATCGACTCGGACGATGAACCAATATAGCAGCACCATCGGCTGGGACAATGAGGCCACATGACAGAGTACCATCGGCTCGGACAATGAGGCCACATGACAGAGTACCATCGGTGCTGACCTGCCTGGCGCCGTCAAACTCCAGCTCCGGTGTGACGGAGCGGGAGATGTCGCTGATTTGACGCCGACTGCGCGCGATCTGCTCTTCTGTGTAGCCGCCCAGCAGCGCGAAGTTGTAGAGCCACGACGTGCTCCCTGACTTATACAGCGGGCAGTAGCCGAGCTTGTACTTCCTGCAGGAGAAAGGCGCGAAATCGCCCGGTTGAGGAACAGTTTATGCATAGGTTCATTTATTCCTAGATCAATATATACATCTTCGTTAGGAATAATTCAATTTGACGAAACATGCTAAGTGTTAAAAAGGCAACATTATATATTTACTGCATGTATGTTAAGATTAACGATTCTTTACACACACAAAACAAAACAGAGTAAGTTGAATACTCTGATACTCAACAGTTCACTTTTAAGCGGAACTCTACCTTCCATCACCTTTAGGAGTCGTAGTTTCCGTTTTCCATCACGGAGTACTCGAGTGCAGCGTTTTCAGAACCGCTCACCTGTTGAAGTACCACACAGCGTACTGCGGCTATGGTGGGTACGGGGAGATGTCGGAGTAAACCCCGGGCTCCTCCCACAGACCCAGCGTGTGCCGTCATACCCGCCTCACACTGTTGAAGTACCTAACAGCGGGTACTGCGGGAATGGTGGGCTACGGGGAGATAGTCGCGAGTAGACCCGGGCTTCCATCCCTCAAGACCAGCGTGGTGCTCCTTAACCGCTCACCTGTGAAGTACCACAACAAGCGTACTGCGGGATGGTGGGTACGGGGAGATGTCAAGCGTAGACGCGGGCTGCCTGCCCCACAGACCCGCGTGTGCCTCATACCGGCGCTCACCTGTTGAAGTACCACACAGCGTACACTGCGGGGAATGGTGGGTACGGGGAGAGTCAGAGTACCCCGGGCTCCTCCCACAGACCGCGTGTGCTATACCCGCTCACCTGTTGAAGTACCACACAGCGTACTGCGGGGATGGTGGGTACGGGGAGATGTCGGAGTAGACCCCGGGCTCCTCCCACAGACCCAGCGTGTGCTTCTTACACACCCAGGCCAGGTGGTCGGCTCGGGACATCATGCGCTCATCCACCTCCACCTGGGGACATTCAGACCGAGGCAGGAACACACTCAGACACCGGGCAGCTGCTTCAGGTGGCCGCCAGACACGGAAACATGAATGACGTGTTGCGCTTAAGTTTATATCATCGAATCTTTAATGGGAGTAGCTTGTGGATTAGGCCCAAATTGAACATGATGCAAGAGATGTCTTGGTGTTGAAGTTAAATATCCTGAATAGTCAAAAAACGCAAACCCACGCACAGCAGGAAGGGGGATTTCCGCCGCCCCCTGAAATCTCCAAAACTACGCTAGCAACAAGAGGTTTGACAGACAGCTAGAGACAGGCTCTATCGAAAGTATTATTTCTTAGGTTAGGTCAAAATTGAGGTCTCCATAGGTCGTCAAAGGTCAGATATTCCGGTTTTAGGACTTCGCTCCAGAAACCCAAAAATATATCAGATATTATGATTGCTAGGAAGAAACGGAAAAAGCAAAATAAACCTCTGGAAACATTAAATCCTGAACATCTGCTCATATTTTATGAAAGGTCAACAGTGTCGGCGCTCCAAATGTCATCAAATATAAAAAGGGCTTTATTTGGAAAAGCTTTTTTCGTGAATAGCATCTCATCTAACAAAGATGGGAAATAATTTAACAAGCCCGTCTTTGTGGGTTTTGGTTTGGTGTGGTTAGAATATGGGCGCTTCGGCCCATTCAGGCCATTGCACACTGCACACTGCAACACTGTGCAGTGCGCAGCTCCATGGAATGAAGGAGAAGGGCTAAACTGGGACACAGTGTCATGTCTTACAAAATGCCCATGGACCCTTCGCCGCAGGGCAAACTGCGAAGAAGGACCAAACCATGAAAGCAGCCACTACTCCAAGGAAGGGGCTCGGCAACCACATAAATAACTACCCAGTGGCCAGCAACCACCTGACCCGGGTTATCATGGGCCTGACAGTGACCAGGTCATCCATTCTCAACAACCGGTCATCATGTCCAGTCGTTGGGAGGATAGAGCCGGGATCTGTGCCTCCCGTTCGTCCTCTGTGCCGTTACCTGGTTCCACGTGAATGCCTTCTCGGTGGTGAACACCTGTCGACCGAGCCTGGCGCTCTGCTGGCCGTAACCGGGCTTAAGCTGCGCCGGCAAAAAGTCCATGCTGAGCAGAAGTGTCAGCATCAGACAGATAGCCAGGCCGGCGAACAGCAGCCGGCGTAGTTGGTGCCGGTACCGCCGACACGCCATGGCGCCACCGTCGACGCCGACTCGAACGCCTGTGAAGAAGAGTGGGTTTAGGTCACTGAGCGGGGTCAGTGTCAGACCAGAGGCAACTAGCTAGCACCGGTAGCTAGTCCTGTCTAGTACTGGGGCCAGTGGTGGATCCAGAAAATCTTCAAGGAGGGGGTCATCAATTGCAGTGGTGCCCCTACCTATACCCGAATCTGAAAACTCGACGGATTTGGTCCGCTATATTTTGAGGGTGCCCTATTTTTTTTTTGTGTGCAAAATGTTGAAGTCACCTCAGGTCAACTGAGGGTTCCCCTCAGCCGGCCAAAGTGCCCCCTCAGGCGGCCAGATTTCCCCTTAGGCGGCCAGAGTGCCCCCTCAGGCGGCCAGGGTGCCCTTCAGGCGGCCAGAGTGCCACTCAGGCGGCAAGAGGGCCACTCAGAACAACAGAGGGCCCCTCATCCGGCCAGGGGGCCCCCTCAGGCGGTCAGGTTGTCCCTCAGATGGCCAGGGAACCACTCAGGCGGCAAGCGTGCCCCCTCCGACGGCCGGAGTGCCCCCTCAGGCAGCCAGAGTGATCTCTGAGGCGGCAAAAGGGTCCTTGAGTGCCCCTCAGGCGACCAGTGCCCCTCAGGTGGTCAGAGTGCCCCCTCAGGCGACCAGAGTGCCCCCTCAAGTTTGAGGCCCAAGGGGGGATGGCCCCTTAGCCCCTCCTCTGGATCCGCCACTGACTGGGGACCTATATCTAGAACCAGAGCCCCCTGCCTAGTACCAGAGGCCTACTTTCTAGTTTCAGGTGCCTCCTGTCTAGTATTGGGGGCCTCCTGTCTTGTACTGAGAGTCTCCTGTCTAGTATCTAGTACTGGGGCCTCCTATCTAGTATCGGGGGCCTCCTATCCAGTACTAAGACCCTCCTGTCTAATACTGGGAGCCTCCTGTCTAAGACTGGGGGTCCCCTGTCTAGTATGAGGCCTCCGGTCTAGTATGGGGGCCTCCTGTATAATATGGGGGCCTCCTGTCTAGTATGGGGGCCTCCTGTCTAGTACCGGAGGCCTACGCTCTAAAGTGTCCTCATGCAGGCTTTCCTCATGCAGGAAATATGAATAGAGTCATATAATTTCCGTTCTTTTGGCCAGATGTCGCAGGGGACATCTTTTGGGGAGTAGGGACTCCGTGAAATTCTAGGGGATATATTTTTCCCTGACTGACACCAGGGGGCAGCTGCACTCCCTGCCCCCCCCCCCCTCCGGGTGGCGCCGCTTCTGCACGGAGGCAGTCTGCAGTCTGCGGCGTCTGCCAGCCAGTCCTGCGGCAGTCTGCGCAGTCTGCTCTATCGATGGAGTCTGCCAGCTCTCCCTGTCCTTATGGTGGCGCCGCAGTGCCTGCGTCATTTACAGTATGGCGTACAGAGACGTTGACATTGCCTTGATCGCTTTTATATGACCGGTGAGCAGGTGAAAACTTCACCTGCGCTGGCGACTATCCTGTCAGTGGTAGCTCGTTCGCTGGTGAAGGTGAGCAGGTGAAGTCCACCTGGCGCCTGGCGAACTAACCTTGTCAGTGTAGTCGTCTCTCGGCTGGTGAAACCGGTGATTCAGTCATGTCATGACTGAATCTGCGACTGCAGGTCAGGCGGCCGTCAACTCACACCCCTACACACGGCAACACCCCTGCACCTCACACACACACACACACACACACACACACACACACCTGAGCCGGGCGGCACCGATAGCGGCTGTTTGCAGTGCTGCTGATAGCTGAGAGTCTGACTCGCTGTGTGCGCGATACTCGGCCCGGCCCGGCCCGAGCAGGCCCGAGCAGGCCGGCTGGCTCACCTTGAGCGGACTCTGACCCCGAGCAGCCCTCCCCCTCCCCCTCCCCACACCATCCCAGGCAGGCCGGTCAGGCGGGGGGCTGGGCTCATCTCTACGTCAGGGGTGTAGAAAGCTATATAGGAACGTTGCAATTGTATTAGACATCATGCATATGCGATATGTTGTTTACATAGTTTCGTTATTTTGATTTTGCTAGGCTGTTTTCTGCACGCGCAAAAAGTATGTGAAGTTACATATTTCTGTCTCCGTCTCGGAAATTCGCAGTAGTTTACACTTATGTATGTTTCACTTTTGGCCACGACTATGTGATTCCGTTTTGTTTTATCTCTCCCTCGCTCTCGCTCTCGCTCTCGCTCTCGCTCTCGCTCTCGCTCTCACTCTCACTCTCACTCTCACTCTCACTCTCACTCTCACTCTCACTCTCACTCATAACTAGATTCCTGCCTATAAATTTCAAGCATTGTATAATGAACAAGTACCTACTTTTTATCTTCCACATTGATGTGATTACTTTTCAACGATTTTATTAATCAGAAAACTGTTAACGGAACAAATCGATCCTCAGGAAAGTTTTTTGGGGGGCGACGCCCCCCCCCCACGAAAAAGTTGGGTTGGGGGCGCTGCCCCCTCTGCCCCCCCCCGGTTCCTGCGTCCTTGTATACACTTGCAAGGCGATGTATATCAAATCAATGTNTACCTACTTTTTATCTTCCACATTGATGTGATTACTCTTCAACGATTTTATTAATCAGAAAACTGTTAACGGAAGAAATCGATCCTCAGAAAAGTTGGGGGGTCGACGCCCCCCACGAAAAAAGTTGGGGGGGGGGCGCTGCCCCCTCTGCCCCCCGGTTCCTGCGTCCTTGCACGGAGGCCAAACAAATTTGTGCTAACAAAAATAAAAGGTGATTATTTCCCTTTAACAGGTGGTGCGCACCGTCCAGCTCTAACCACTGCAGGTTGATGATGTCTGCGCATATTTGCTGCAGTGCGTCCCAGAACTGCTTCATGGACTTCATGGTAGCTTTTGTGGTTCCCTGTAGGTTAGATGCCGAATGGAGACGGCCGGGTCTCTGTGTAGGGGAGAACGGGGCACGTTCTGTCACGGGGCACATTCTGTCAGCGGGGTTTTCTCGTGAACTACTCATCGCAGGTATATTAACCGTTTTCACGAAGGATTTATTTGTACCCGGTAGTACCCGGTAGTACCCGGTAGTACCCGGTAGTACCCGGAAGTACCCGGTAATATGTGTTTATGAATTTGATTATACAAAGAAAACTAACGAGAAATCTCGCATTGTAAGAACAAATAATTGTACATGAATTTATAAAGTTTCAATTGATACCCAAAATATCTTGGTAAAGCCGTGTTCCAAGACTTAATTACCCAAAACGCACGAAATATTACCGGGTACTACTAGGTACTATCGGGTAAAAATAAATCCTTCGTGAAAACAGCTATTGTTGTTGCATAACATATGTTCATTTGTGCCTGGAATGGCCCGGTTCTATCAAAACAACAACATGCCTGCGACTGCATTGGTCCAATTTGAAAAAAAAGTTTGTTTTTCAACAGAAATCCGAACTTTTGTTTCGTTAGCAAGATTTTGGTTAGAGACCATTCATAGAATTGTAAAGAGTCTTTGAATGCAGTCATGGGGCGTCACGAATGTCCAGAATATATTGCTGAGCGTTATTCTGCCCCATTCTCCCAAGTTTTCAGTAAAAAAGAAAAAAATGTGACCTACGTCGAGTGGGGCAAGTTCTGCCACCCAATCTGAGGCAGGTTCTGTCACTAAATGTGTTCATGATTCCTAGTCGGATCGCTTATAAACTACCATACAGATGATTGCCTGCTATTTACAGATATGGCACGCCACTACAAGCGTAAAACGAATCGGGTGGTGCGATGCAGTTCACAATATTTGTGCCAAGGCCTTTTCTAAGGAACTTTCACTGGAGGGTGGATTTCTACTGGCGGATCTCGGCTTCGAGATTGAAGGGCAAAAGTTTAGCCACGTTTCGTCAGCGAAAAGTTGTTGACCCGGGGGGAGGGACATGGCGTCAGGTCGTCAGCGCAAAGAGTCGCTTAACGGGAGGGGGGGGGGGGGTCCGGGCCTATTGCAAAAGATTCTACACTGGAGCCCGTGGAAACAGTTCAACGCGTTTTTCTTATCGCCCGTTGACCTGCGGGGGATCTTTGCGTCCACTGGGAGGGGGAGGATTTCAATGCATTGCGGGGGAAATCACCCATCCCTAGTTGCAATATTAAAATATTCACTGATTCGTGCATGAAAAAAAACGCAAAAATGCAATGTTGGGGTCAATATGGCCGTCATTTTCTACACTATTAATGAAAGCGATGAATGCAACCCTCTCTCCCCCAGCAGGAACGCCACGAATAACCGTTTGGTGATAACAGGAAGTTCCCCGTCAGTGACAGAGTGTGCCCCCATAGGTGACAGAACGTGCCCCATATATGAGGCAGGTTCTGCCAGATGAGTCATAACCACCTTGTCGACACTGGTGTCGAAACAAACTGAGATACCACTTGAACTCCTAAAAACGATTTTAAGCTATTGCTGTATATAACAGTACTGGAAAGTATAAATCACCAACACTTAAAAGTGAGCCCGCCAGGACCAATTAACAAAAGAGTGACAGAACGTGCCCCGGTCTCCCCTGCGTATTTCTGGATTTTTGTGATCTTCTGTGCAGTAGTGACGTAATGTGCTCGTTTGTTCTGTTCTCGTTTGCTCGTTTGTTCTGAGCTGAGCCATTTTTAATACAATTTTGAGTTATCCACAATCTATTTTTGGGAGTTGGAATATTTTTGGAACTCGAAAAATTGTGGTAATTCCGCTGAGTTTGTGAGACAGACCCTGTCTTATGATAAAATTGTAATACTTTGATTTTTTACTTTTTGCTCAGCATGAACATACCGCAGGTATTATACAATATACATCAACACGAATTTTATCGATTCGTCTTTCAAGTGAAATAAGTTACGTGTTTTTTGCCTTCAACTTTTGAGATACTTGCGTTGTAAATGCTGTAATATTTTCTGGGACACCCGCAGATGAAATAAGTGTCCCTCAATGCAGCTTACGTTCGGATCGGTCAGTTGCAGTAATGTTGGACCGAGATATCTGAGCCAAATACCTTGTCTTGGATATAAGGATATCTCTAATGTCCGTTGAATATCCGGATAGCTCGTCCGTGCCGGAAGCGATGTTCATTCTCCAGAGTGTTTAGTTTCCCGTACAGAGCTCGGGGACAGGTTCCCCATATCCCGTACAGAGCTCGGGACAGGTGCCCCATCTCACGTACAGAGGTCGGGGACAGGTGCCTTATCTTCCAGTACAGAATCTCGGGGCAGGGTGCCCCATCTCCCGTACAGAGTTCGGGGGGACAGGTGCCCATCTCCCGTACGAGCTTGGCGGACAGGGCCTTATCCCCGTACGAGCTCGGGGACGGTCCCCGTCGCCCTACAATAGCTCAGGGGACAGGTGCCGTCGCCCTACAGAGGCTGGGACAGGGTGGCTTTCATCTCCCGTACAGAGCCGGGGCAGTGTGCCCCGTTTCGCCGTACAGAGCTCGGGGCAGGTGCCCTGTCGCCGTACAGAGCTCGGGAGACAGGTGCACCATCTCCCGTACAGGAGCTCGGGGACTAGGTGCCCATATCCCGTACAGAGGTCGGGAAGGATGCCCCATTCTCCCTACAGAGCTCGGGGACAGGTGCCCTCGCCCGTCAGAGATCTGGGACAGGTGCCCCGTCGCTTTCGTAAGAGCTCGGTGACAGGTGCCCATCTCCCGTACAGAGTCGGGGACAGGTGCCCCATCGCCCGTACAGAGCTCGGGACAGGTGCCCCATCTCCCGTACAGAGCTCGGGGACAGGTGCCTTATCTCCAGTACAGATCTCGGGGACAGGTGCCCCATCTCCCGTACAGAGTTCGGGGACAGGTGCCCCATCTCCCGTACAGAGCTTGGCGACAGGTGCCTTATCTCCCGTACAGAGCTCGGGGACAGGTACCCCGTCGCCCGTACATAGCTCGGGGACAGGTGCCCCGTCGCCCGTACAGAGCTCGGGACAGGTGCTCGGGGACAGGTGCCCCATCTCCCGTACAGAGCTCGGGGACAGGTGCCCCATCTCCCGTACAGAGCTCGGGGGCAGGTGCCCCGTCGCCCGTACAGAGGTCGGGGACAGGTGCCCCATCGCCCGTACAGAGCTCGGGAAGGTGGCTCCGTCGCACGTTACAGAGCTCGGGACGTTGCTTTCATTCTCCCGTACAGAGCTCGGGGACAGGGCCGTCGCCGTACAGAGCTCGGGGGACCAGGTGCCCAGTCTCCCGTACAGAGGTCGCGGTACAGGTGCCCCATATTCCGTACAGAGCTCGGGGACAGGTGCCCCATTTCCCCTCAGAAGCTCGGGGCAGGTGCACCCATATCCCGTTACAGAGTCGGGAAAAGGTACCCCGTCGCCCGTACAGAGGTCGGGGACAGTGCCCCACTCACCGTACAGAGCTCCGGGGGACAGGTGCCCACTATCTCCCGTACAGAAGCTCGGGGGCAGCGTGAGCTCGCGTCGCCGGTACAGAGCTCAGGGACGGTGCCATCTCCCGTACAGAGTTCGGGACAGGTGCCCACTCTCCGTACAGAGCTTTTGGCGGACAGGTGCCTTATCCTCCCGCACAGAGTCGGCAGGTACCCCGTCGCCCGTACAGAGCTCCGGGACAGGTGCCCGTCGCCGTACAGCTTCGGGGACAAGGTGCCCCATCTCCGTACAGAAGCTCTTGGGACAGGTGCCCATCTCCGTACAGAGCATCGGGACAGGTACCGTGCCCGTACAGAGCTCGGGGACAGGTGCCCCGTCGCCCGTACAGAGCTCGGGGACAGGTGCCCCGTCTCCCGTACAGAGGTCGGGGACAGGTGCCCCATATCCCGTACAGAGCTCGGGGACAGGTGCCCCATCTCCCTACAGAGCTCGGGGGCAGGTGCCCCATATCCCGTACAGAGCTCGGGGACAGGTACCCCGTCGCCCGTACAGAGCTCGGGGGACATGTGCCCCATCTCCCGTACAGAGCTCGGGGACAGGTGCCCTATCTCCCGTACAGAGCTCGGGGACGGGGGCTCGGGGACAGTCTCCCATACAGAGCTCGGGGACAAGCGCGCCATTACCGGGTGCGGTCACCTCCAAGTTCAAGGGCGTCGAATTGGGCCCGGCGATGGCGACCGACTGGAGGCTGATGTTTGCAACGGGTTCAAATAAATATCGACCAGTCCTTATGCGTGTGTTTTCTGATGTGACATAACGAGAAGGGCTTCAGTGCTTCGGCAGCAGCAATCACGGTCAGACGGAGAATGGTGGGCCGATTTAATAATGGTCAAAGATATATCACGTTTTTTAAATAGTCAGATGTGGCGCTACACCACTGTTTAATGTTTCAGCTAAAAGACTGTATTTGTTCCTGGATAAATGCTTAAAGGGAGTGTGCCTACTCTTTTGAAATGTCAAATATATTTTTATTACGGTAAGAAGTACTAGCTCATTGATTATTGGTTACGATAAAATTCACGTCTGGAGCCCTTTTGTGAAATTTTTACTTTATTTTTCTGTTTGCATTTGTTTTGTTTCAAAACTCAAAACGTCGTCACTATAAACAGAGTAGGCAAAAATGTTACTATACTTGGCGCAACTGGCAAGAGCTACAATATATGCTAGCGTTGTAAATTTTAAGAGCAATGACTTCTTAGTGCGAACGCTCTTTGGGCGACTTATTGATAACTTAATATCTTGCCAGAATGTGTTGGCGACTTATGGAATATCTCAGCAACTAAAGTTGATTCTGGGGAAATGAAAGTACGATGGTAAATTTCAGAAAAATATGGTTCTACAGACTAGTCGTCTAACAACTCCACATGGGACCATGTGAGAGTAGACACCCCTTTAACAGCCTTATGTTCGAAATACACCGTTGAATACATTTATCCAAGAAGATGCCGACGAAGGCACCGACAAGAGCTCGTCAGTGTTGATTTTATCAACAGAAGCTCATTCGTGGCGAGAATACCGCGGAGCAGCATACACAATAGCCTAACTATCAACGCTTTTTGACTATAAGGCTCACGATAAATCCTAACCTATCTTCATGCAAACAGAAAAACCGACATGGCGCTGCCATTTATGTGGAACAGAGAGTCAGGCCGCTCCCACTGACCTGGCGCTGCCATGTATGTGGAACAGAGAGTCAGGCCGCTCCCACTGACCTGGCGCTGCCATGTTATGTGGAACAGAGAGTCAAACGCTCCCACTGACCTGGCGCTGCCATGTATGTGGAACAGAGAGTCAGGCCGCTCCCTTTCAACCATGAGTGGAGCGTCGAATCATGTGCTGCTGAGACAGGAGATGATACCAAGGAACGTAACAGCAGCATCAGTGCCTGAGCTGAACTCAGTCGTTAATGAATGAATACTGCAGAACATGTGACGAAATGTGATGCCATGGCCAAGCAGGTTGACCCCAACTACTAGGTCATAGCTGGGAGTGCCGCCACATAGCATTGGTCATTGTTCTCTTGGTGTTAACCTGAGGTGGTGTGCGTCCCTGGGATCGTGGGAAGAAGCAGTCCTGAGTCCTGTTCACCTGCTCAGTAGGGGCGTCAGTTGCTGTAAATGTACCCAAAAGGCACCAGTGTTAACTTGGTATATTTTAATGTCATTTTTACTGCAACGTCATAGGCCTAATGCTACAATATTAAGTTATTGGTAGAGCTCTAGCCCTACCAGGCCTATAGAAAAAGGCACCCATGCTGTTTAGTGTTAATGGGTGGCAGTGTATCTATACATTACAAAAAATGACTGACGCACTCACTGCTATGTTTCCGACCCCGCTCCACTTCGTTCCTGCCGGTATGTTCAAAGTGAGTTCCTATCCCGTTACATTTGGCTTTTTGACACAATTTCGCTGCGCTCCAGCGCACTGTTCCATTTCCTGCTCACAAAGACTGCCTGTGACAACTCACCAGTGCCACCCTTCTGCAGAGTATGCGGCGGGACAGCTGCTGCACAGAGCCCGTTATTGGTACGCGTGACAAAGTCTCCAGTAATGGAGGCGTCAGTCGGGCGGTCGTCTCAGCTCATCTGTCGCCACTCCTCTCGGTAATGTATCGCGTCAGGCTAGCGGCGCCGTGACTCCGATAGGGTGACGCCGCCGCGCTGCAGCCCCTCACCGGACGGCGCCGCGCTGCAGCCCCTCACCAGGACGCCGCGCTGCAGCCCCTCACCGGACGCCGCCGCGCTGCAAGCCCCTCACCGGACGCCGCGCTGCAGCCCCTCACCCTCAACGGACGCCGCGCTGCAAGCCCCTCATCGGGACGCGCCGCGCTGCAAGCCCACCGGACGCCGCGCTGCAGCCCCTCACCGGACGCCGCGCTGCAGCCCCTCACCGGACGCCGCGCTGCAGCCCCTCACCGGACGCCGCCGCGCTGCAAGCCCCTCACCGGACGCCGCGCTGCAGCCCCTCACCGGACGCCGCGCTGCAGCCCCTCACCGGACGCCGCGCTGGGACGCGTCGTTGGCCGCGGGCCTGGGTGCACGGTGGCACTGACGTCGCGCACTGTGCTGTACAGGCCAACAGGACCAGCCGTGACAGAACAGCAGTCAGCAGTTCTACAGATACGACTCTGTGATACGACTGTACTCTAATCTGACGAAAATAACACTATTTATGTCCCAAAATGACCATGTAATGACGATTCGCTTCGTTAACCCAATAATATCCATGAAGTTATCAACGAATTCGCAGTCGTATTTAAATACGGATTCAAAGTCACTCCGATTTCCCCTCAAATTTGCACACCAGCAGCGTAATGGAGTCAGAACACTAGTGTACATGAAGTTATAGATGCATATCAAAAACAGTTTGACCTACAAAGGTCACAATAGGTTCAGAAAGGTTAAATACCCCATAACTTCTCACTTAATTGACTTAGACCAGGGGCGGATCCAGAGGGGGGCACAGGGGGCACGTGCCCCCTCCCAAACATCTGAGTAGGGCCCTTTTCGGCGCGCGAAGCGCCGAACAGGGCCGACGATACCGCGCGAAGCGCAATATCATGGACTCTGGGATGGGGTGGTGTGTGTCCCTATCCACTGACGTTTATTGCATTTCGATATCTTTCCCCCAGTCCGCAAGATATATATATATATATATATATTATATATAATATATTATATATATATATATATTATATATATGATATATACTATTTACAGTACGTATAAGAAATCAGTGTAAATTGCAACAAACTTAGTGTGATGCATAACCGTCCTGTGGCTCAGTAATAGATGCATACGGTACTAGTATACAGTGTAAACCGTCCTAGGGACGGAATGCATCTGTACTGACGCGGTCAGTTGTATTGGCATACATACTTGGGCTGTCCAGTCGTACGTTTGGCATCAATACTTAGTACAGATTTTGCAAACGTACGAAATTTCAAAAATCAGGAAAATATATAATGAATGCTTGGTAATGGTAACAAACATTCCCTTATATAAATAAGACAAAATTGACACATGTCCATTTATTTTTACAGTTCGAGGCTGGTGATGGCATTTGCTTTGAGCAGGAAGGCCCGTTTCTTTACACACCTGCAGGTTGTGGTGCAGAACAGGTGCGTCCTAAAAAAATCTGCCTTTTGCCACCGGAACTGAGCCCTTGGCCGACTACCTCAGTGACAATCGTCATGCAGGGACTTTCCTCGACTGTGAGTGCTTGACATTGCAAAGGTCGATCTGATTCCTTGAGTAGCGGCCTTAAACGTCCGTGCTCACACACGGTTTGTAATGAGTCGCCATTCACAATGTCAAACGAAAAAAGGGTCACTGGTGGTTGTTATGTCATCTACTTTGTGTTTGTTATTCAATAGTCGGTTTTCAAACGATGGATTATTTTTGCGCGAAATGTTTTTTAAAACATTTTAAAATGTTTTACAATGTTTTAGTAGTAGCCGTTTTCACGATAGACTAATTTGCGAAAAAAAACTTGCCCTACGGGACAAATCGTTGTTAAACGGTCCTGGGGTAGCATATATCCTTGAACTTGAATGTATTGACCTTTGATTCCACGGGCTTGGACACAGCGGAGGGACGGCCTACCAATTTCGTCTGGTCCTCCCATTTTTTAAAATACAATTTCGTCATAGTAACCCAGCAAGAAACATAACTGTTAAAAACTGCCCCCTACCGCCATTTGGTGAGCTATGGTAGGCAAACCCCTACTTGAATGTCGATTAACGACACGGCCGACCGTTGAAAGAATAAAACATGTCTTTAGAAAAGGTTGCTGGCTTTACTGACTTTTCAGAAATAATAATGTAAAGGGAAGATATCGAAAAAAGAAAGATCTATGAACAAAAACTAATTAAAAATGTCAGCAGGCTATAAGGCGTATAAAACTTGCAAACCATCATTTTTCGATGTAGGTTAAGGAATGAGTACGAGTAACATGCGAATTTTTATTTTTGTCCTGGTACTTAATGACGCAGCTATAATGTGTAAGACGTGGGCTGGAAAATGTCCGTAGTAATGACGAAGTCACCTGCATCATTGAAGTACCAAGGACATATGTACCAAATTCGCATTTTACTCGTACTCATTCCTTAACCTACAATCGAAAATGATTGGATTGTCCTAAGTTTGATCGCTTTATAAGCTGCTGCATTTTAATTAACTTTTGCCAATAGACGTAGTTTTTCGAATATCTCCTTTACATTATATTCTCTGATAAGTCAGTAAAGCCGCAAACCTTTTTTGAAAGACATGTTTTTATTCTCAACGGCAGCGTGTCGGTAATCGACATCAATGTAGGGGTTGGCACCATAGCTCACAAATGGCGGTAGGGGCAGATTTCAACAGTATTGTTTCGTGTTAGCTACTATGACAAAATCGTATTAAAAAACATGGCAGGACGCAGACGAATTTGGGTAGGCCGGTCCCTCCGTGTTGTCCAAGCCCGTGGCAAACAAAGGTGAATACATTCAAGTTCAAGGATATATGCTACCCAGGACCGTTTAACAGCGATTTGTTCTTAAAACAACACTCTTCCTACGCGCACTACCCTAACCGCTTGGCTAATAAAATACCACGTAATTACGCTCCTCCTCGCCTGCTCCAGTCAAATAAAAAAACGCACCACATCTTGCGATCGACAAAAAACAACGGCGCATTTCCCAGTCCCGGTCGACAAAACTCCCCTCCCTCAAACCAAGAAGCTGGATCCACCCCTACCAACAAACAAAAAATACCATATTAGGCCGTTTTCCACGATGGATTATTTGGCGCAAATGTTTTTAAAACATTTAAGAATGTTTTTAAATGTTTTAGTAGTAGCCGATTTCACGATGGACTAATTTGCGAAAAAAATTAACACTCGCCCTACGGTCCTGTGGGGCGAGGGAAATAACTTTTTTCTCGCAAATTAGTCCATCGTGAAAACGTATCAGGTATGAAAACTTATCAGGTACAGATACTAAAACATTTTAAAACATTTTAAAATGTTTTAAAATATTTCGCGCAAAATAATCCATCGTGAAAAACGGCTATTGAATAACAAACACAAGTATGGCATTACAACCACTGTGACTTTTTTCGTTTGATATGTGGATGGCGACTCATACAAGCCGTGTGTGACGCACGGACGTTTAAACGGCCGCTATTGCCGGAATCAGATCGACTCTTGCAATGTCAAGCACATCACAGTCGAGGAAAGTCCCTGATGAGCTGTCACTGAGGGAGGCGGCAGAGGCTCAGTCCGGTGGCAAAATGAACAGTTTTTTAAGTGCACCTGTTCTACAGGCCTGCACCAAACGCTGCAAGTGTGAAAGAAGGGCTCTCTTGCTCAAAGTAAATCCATCACAGCCTTGACTGCAAAAATAAATGACATGTGATCAATTTTGTCTTATTTAAATAAGAAATGTTTGTAAATACCAAAGCATTTCAGAGATATTTCCCTATTTTTGGAAATTTCATGTACGTTTGCATCAAAACACTAGTTTGTTTGCATCTATACACTGATTTTTCTTATACGTACTGTAACACAATATATATATATATATATATATATATATATATATATATATATTATATATATATATATATATATATAATATATATATATATATTTGTATATAATATACTATATATATATATATATAATATATATATATATATATATATATATATATATAATATAGTAGTTTTTACCAAGCTTAAAAGTACTCTTTGTAGGCGAAAAAACATTAACAAAAATACATATTTTGAAATAACATTTATAAAGACTGATTCGGCTACTGCCGAAAATTCAAACTTTTTGGTGACACAGATCGAGGTGTTTCATGGAACGATCCCGGCCAAGTAAGGATTATGTGTACCCTGCCACAGATCGAGGTTTTTCGTTTGCGGGCGGAGTTTGCGGTCGGCTTTGGCGTTATTTGGTGTTTGTGAGCGGCGTTTGCGGGCGGCGTTTGTGGGCGGCGTTTGCGGGCGGCGTTTGCGGGCGGCGTTTGAGGGCGGCGTTTTGCGGGCGGCGTTCGCGGGGCGGCGTTCGCGGGCGGCGTTTGCGGGCGTCGTTTGCGGGTGGCATTTGCGGGCGTCGTTTGCGGGCGGCGGCGTTTGAGGGCGGCTTTTGAGGGCGGTGTTTGCGGGCGGCGCTGGCGGTATTTGGCGTTTGCGGGCGGCGTCTGCGGGCGGCGTTCATGGGCGGCGTTTGCGGGCGTTTTTGTTTTGTTTGCGGGCGGAATTGGCGGGCAAATGGAAAAACAACCTTCGGTCCGGTGATGCCCCAAAGCATTGCCCTATGCATAAAAGTACTCTTTGTAGGCAAAACACATTAACAAAAACAAATATTTTGAAATAACATTTATAAAGACTGATTCGTCTACTGCCGACAATTCAAGCTTTTTGGTGCCACAGATCGAGGTGTTTCATGGAAAACTAGGTAATTAAGGTTAGCGGTAAAAAAATGACAAATACGAAATTGCCAAAATATTCCTTGCATGATTGCGAACTTAAACAAGTGAGATTATATTGCGTTCGTGCAGTTCGTTTACAAGCTACAAGCGATCAACGATGGCCTTACAACATGACCTCTCAAAAATGCCCGTGGCTATAACTCGGTGATCGTTGATCTTAGAAAATTAAGATTATCACAGCTGGCTTTAGCGCCCATGGTTACCATAATAACTAGTTTTCAGAATTTTCAAAAATATGAGGGTGTTAAATTGAATAGTTGTTTGTCGATATGTCGTGGAATGCCCCCTACCGGTCATTATTTGACTTCAGGCTACCCGTAAAGACGTACTTTTGGTTCCAAAATAAGCGTCCCGCTGGGTTGGCCGGCACAGCAGTTTAAGGGAGTATAACGCCCTGGAAAAATTATGAAAATGTGGAGATGAGAGCACTCATTCTTGGGCACTCATCTACATCTAATCCACATCGCTTTTCAAGGCGGTATAATTCCCTTAAACTGCTGTGCCGGCCAACCCAGCGGGACGCTTATTTTGGAACCAATAGTACCTAATTGACGAGCCAGCCAAATATGTATTCGTTGTTTACAGACCGATTGCGTTCAAACTTATAGACAACGTTGGTGTTGATGAGTATACTCGACATGTTAAAGCATTTGAAGCTGAGGTCAATTGCTTGACCTTAGGAGGTCAAAGGGTAACCAAAATTTATCGAGTACCCTGGACACCAGCGTTGTCTATAAGTTTGAACACAATCGGCCGGTAAACAACAGAATATGTATTTAGACTGGCTCGTCAATTAAATACTAGCGTCTTTGCAGGTGACCTTGAGGTCAAATAGTGACAGGTAGGGGATCAAGTTTTGTGTTGTTGCACCTTCGGTGGGTTAAAGGGAAGGAGTTGGTGGTCAAATTGTTTATCTAAGTGATCTTTGGGAAAAAGTTATGCTGGTACCCAAGAATTTGACAAATTTCAGGTTACACTTTGACTTTCTGAGGTTACGATCAAATTTACTATTTAAAGAAAGTCTGTCCTACTGTCTGTCCGTGTGTTCGCCAAACAAATTTGTCCTTATAAGCATCATAAATACGAAATGTTATTCAGCTTCGACACATTAACATTAAATAGTATGTAAGAAATTCATTTTGCAGATTGCATGACAACATGTGTGTGTATATTAATCTGCTTCCTACATTTCCCAACATCAAACTGTCCCCCTACAAGTTTAGATAACGTCTGTGTTTATAAAAAAATGTCACACGACACAATGTGTCACCGATGTCACCGCCATCCCATAAGCGAAACGAAGTGTCTAACTTCAACTGCAACTGATATGCTATAGGTGGCGCTAGTGTGCAGCTGTGCGTATCGGTTGGGTGTATGATGGGTACAACTACGTATTATAGGTACGACGGGTGTGCCATGGGTACTACGGGTTATCAATCCCTAATTACTCATCACTGGCTTGCACCACCACCAGGGACGTGGGAACCGGGGGGGGGCAGAGGGGGAAACTCGCCCCCCCCAACTTTGGAGCTGTAGGGGCGATGACCCCCCAACTTTTTACACGGTCACTCTTCTCTGTATTAGAAGCACATACTTTCCACATACTTTCGACGGCAAAAGGAGAGTAATAAAGTAAAGAATGAGGGAAAAGTAAACGTTTATGGCATATGGAAGCTGAGTGTGACCAGAAATGGCGGCGACTTTGACTATTGTGCACAACATGATGTGGTGCGCGATGCGACCGCGGACTGGTAACCCTATTTCTGGAGGGATGAAAATATACGATCTGTCGGGGGGGCTATTCGGCTCCCTTCAGATCTGGCCTGCATAAAAGCTTAGAATCATGAAACTTAGCATGTGGTTTTAGGGTCAGACAATCGAACTTTATTTTGTTGAAATTTTGGTGACATTGGGGTCTCCTATCTACAAGGTAAATGACGTCATCAAAAGTCATAGGTAATTTTGCCCCAAATATCTATATTATATGGAAGCCTTGCCATTATCTTAGAAACTATGGCAGCTAGGAGGAATTCGAAAATGTACTTTAAAACAGTTGTAATTTTCTTACACCATCAGTGCATCACAAATGACCTCAGGTCATTGCTTTGGGCTGTAGAGGTCATCAAATGTTAAAAACCTGTTGTTCAGCAAAAGTTTGTTCGTTAATAACTTTTTATCTAAAACATATAAAGTAACTATTGTGATACCATCGTGTTAATCACGTCATTGCGGTTTGAAACATACCAATTTTGTCAAATCGAAAATATAACTCCGGTCAAGGTCAAGGTCAAGGTCAATGGACATAAGCGGTCTAGCTACTATAAAGGAATGCCGTATTGACGAGACAACGTTTTGAGAACCAGTTGCGAGTCTCTTAAAGTTTCCTGTCACGAACTATTGATAAAAGGGTGTTCGTGGACGCTTGATTTGACCTTCAAAGTTTCTAATACAAATTACATGCCTGGTCAACATCAAGAAGGGCTAAAATGAAAGATACTGAAATAAGTTGGATTGATTAAATGTGTTAAACCCGTATTTTCATATTTCCCAATTATACTTTATATTGCAGAGGGTTAGCATTTGGACCTGACATCAGGTCAACAAATAGTTAGATAATCGCCTTGAAACTTTCAAGTCTATATTATTGGCATTTTCCTCTTACATATATTCGGTTTATGAACCTCGTTGAAATAAATGTATCATTTTGCGATGTTTTTTATTTCAAATAATTGCATTAAAAATTTAAAAATCTTAAATTTCGGGATTGCCATCTGAAAGAACATATAAGTTATCTTTGATGTCTGTTGTTCGCTACATTCCTCAACACACAAGACTCTCCAGCGATTGATTAACATGCAAAGAATTTTGTGTAAAACGCCCGAACAGCCCCTCCCTTAACTGTTTGAACCCGCCCTCTAATTATTTAATTTGGGAAATACCCATGAATGCGCAATGAAATGTTAGGAAAAAGCAAGTTTGAAGATTTGAGCTGAGTTATGAAGAAGTGACGGAAAAAACTTAACAGGGCGTGTCCTAAAATTGCTTTAAAAGCCGGGGTGCAGAGTGGAAAATTCAAGACTGAAAATCGGGTAAAAGAGTGGCAAAATTCTACCTAAAAAAGATACTTTTTTTCAAGAATTAGTAATTTACTATTAACTAAAGCTGATTAATTTCTGGTTGACAATGTTCAATTAATGAGAAAAAAAATCGGGAAGTGAAAAAAGCGGAAAAAATAGCCGCTGCAAATTGGGTCAGAATGAGTGGATCTTTATATTTTGTAAGGTGTCGCTTTCACAGGTAATCTTGTAGCGTCTGCTACTATCGTTCGCCGTCTACTCTCCGTGCACTGGTACACAACCTTCCTCTGGCGCGTTCGGCTATATTTTTTTCACTCAAGTACATTCATGCTCGGGCATCGCCGGCCCGCTCCATCCACCTAGCGGGCGGGCGGCCAATCAACACTGGCACGCACTGGTAGGAGGCAGGGTCGGGGACAGATCAACAACTGGTAGGAGGCAGGGTTGGAGACAGATCATCTGTAGCGGAGTTTGGAACGTTCAGAGCTCAGACTGGCGCTGACGCTACAAATTTGTTGTGTTGTGCATACACTTTGATCTCTTTTGGATGGCTGAATTGCATCTATAAGTGCGTTTTATTAGATTGTATAAGGTACCGCACACATATTTATCACCCAATTAAAAAATATACATTTGTGACCCTAAGTCAAACAGTAAACCGGGCTGGTTTAATTTTTATTTTTGTATGATCCTTACCCTGTTCCGAGTATTTCTGTGTTGGAAACGGTGGTTTAAGTTAATTAGGTGAGAAGTTATGGGGTGCCACGGTTTTTACCTTTTTGAACCTATTATGACCTCTGTAGGTCAAACCGTCTAAGATATGCGCCTATTATTTCATGCACAGTGTTCTGACGCCATTATGCTGCTGGTGTGGAAATTTGGGTGAAATCGGAGTAACTTTGAATCCGTATTTGAATACGAATACGAATACGTTGCTAACTTAATGGACATCACCCAATACATATTTGGCACCCTCAATCAGTGAATGCTTTATTCACATTGCGAAGAGGTTGAAGGCACGATCATTAATAATACTGCTATGATATATTTAGTGGTGTACGCGGTAACGCAAGTGAAATAGCTAAATGTAATATTTAATTAACATTGGGTCATATATGCTGTGTCAATAAAAAGGTCTGCGCTCTACCTGCAGGGGTGGTAAAATTGCTTTGAGTGGCCCCGACCAAAAGTCGCACATGAAAAAATTACCTCAGCCAGCTAAGCTATGGATCATTTTGGAGGTTTCCCTAATGCATAAAGGCACGTACATTCAGGCGCAGGGGTGCCGGAACTCTCCGAAAGTTGGGGGCTGGAGGCATTCTGAAGTATTTTTCCATGCAGCGCCATAGGCGTAATGTTAAAATCTGACATTGTTGGGGAGGCTGCCCCTCTGCCCCCCCCCCCCACACACACCCGATTTCTTCGTCCTTGTTCAGGCGTTATCAGACATAAATTGTTGGCTGTGTTTTTCCAGCGCGGAAATACAGACGCTCCGTTATATTTCTCCGTGATGGAGGATGTATACGAATAAAGGCTCGTGAGTCGACCGGTATATACAAATGCTGCTGGATGTTCACATTGAATGGCCCCGGTTTTCTACTATTTATAGTATAATTCTTCAAAGTCCGCTGGTAAAACGCTAAGATCCTCTGTCCAGATAATGCAATCATATGATTAAAATACACAAGGACTGGGTCCGGGTCCGGGTCCGGGGACAAAAGCCTACTTACTACACCTTTTTGCAGTCCGCATTTTGACCAATGGGAAAACTATGTTAAACCACTCTGCAATATAGAGGGCACCACTCCTTGCCCGTTCACCATAAAGATCACTATTTCGTTCAAACGTTTCATCGGCATTCCATTAGACACACTCGTCATTGAGCAAAACTTTATAATCTTTCAAAACAATTCCGCATTTAGGGTAAGAATGAATCATCTTCTGTAAAAACGTTCGTCATTAGAAACAAACAATTGATATTTCAACAAAAACGTAACATGTAATTTTTTCCGTCAATCAGAAAAACACTTTCGGCATGATCAAAAACAGATTGCTAACCACATTGGTTTCCGCTCACGAGTTGACCCCAAAAGTGGCGAGGACATTCAATTCCATTCTGACGCTAGTCAGCTTCCGCGTGGGTGCCGCGAACCTGCGATAACAACGGTGTCTCCAGCGAGGATCGCAGCAGCGCATCGTCCAAATTTTCACATACGCTGATGGCTTTTCTGGTGCGGTGTGCTCGGGAGGAAGCCCGATCATGAGTAGGTAGAAAGCTTGATCAGAAGGATACTGGCTGTGTGGGTAGGGAAGATGGAGGGGGTGATCACTTCTGTCTGGTAAAATACATATACATGTGTTGAAGCTACCATTGTGTTTCATTCAGTTGATGCATAACATTTGCGCACGTATTGCCAGAGGGCCGATTTCTGAAAATGATTGGAGGGGCCCAAATGCTAGCTTTACAAGTTATAATTCCATTCTTACCATGCAACGCCATAGGCCTAATGTTAAAATTTGAAATTATTGGGGGCTGGCCCCACCCCCAGTATAATCCAAAATTGACACCGGTGCGTATTGCGACTGAACGAAACCCGCATGCAATCATAAAGCTGACTGTCTTATAGTTCTTACCTGAATCTTAGCATCGCTTGGGCAATTGTCGTGGGCAAATGCATTTTCATAATCCCAAAGAAAACATTTGTACATAAACATTTGATTTTGAACAATGCCAAAGTGATAAAAACGAAGCCGAATACGAATGCAGACCGACGAAGTAGTTATGTTGATGTGCGCTCATACTAATTTGCCTTTCAACGCACAAAAAGCAAGTAGCGACAAAGGACGAAATTTTCGACCATCCGTCGAGAATTGATGTGAAAATATCAATCAAGTTTCCGCAGAAGAGCAATCTGTGTAAAATAGTTTTGCTCATCCGTTAAATTCCGACGCCAGCAGCCGATCTGTTTTGTCGAATGATGATTGTTGAAATTGGAGTTCAAACAGTTATGCTGAATGGTCAAATGCGAGTGCAAAAAGGTGTACTACATAACTGGTATACCTACATTTCTTTCGTCGGAAATATGGGTGAAAATAAATCATTCGAAATCAAGAGCTGAAACGCAACTGTTAGGTAATTTAAAAGATGCAAATGTTCATACATACCGACTGGCGTGATAATGATAACGTGATGAAGAATACATCTGATTTGATTTTGACGAACAGTATTTCTAAGGATTATCACTTAGTTTCACAGGAATGGCATAGTAATTATCTTTTTACTGTCATTTGCCCCCAGGTACTTCATCAGAATGAACATTTTGTCCCCGACCTTGTCCATAAGGACAGAACACTTTACCAACCCTGTCTACCTGTTTGCATTGCTCATTATTGCAAACTTTTTTTTAGGAAACCGTTTTTTCCACGTAAAAATAAACCACAAGAACTCACATGAAAAGTAAGGTGACAAGCCAGAGTGCGATGAACATTTTTCCGTGTCAAGCTATAAGGCTAGTGTTAACGATTTTAAGAGAGAGAGAGAGAGAGAGAGAGAGAGAGAGAGAGAGAGAGAGAGAGAGAGAGAGAGAGAGAGAGAGAGGAGAGAGAGAGAAGACGAGAGAGAGAGAGAGAGAGAGAGAGAGAGAGAGAGAGCGAGGAGCGAGAGCGAGAGCGAGAGCGAGAGCGAGAGCGAGAGCGAGAGCGAGCGAGAGCGAAGCGGAGAGCGAGAGCGAGAAGCGAGAGCGAGAGCGAGAGCGAGAGCGAGAGCGAGAGCGAGAGCGAGAGCGAGAGCGAGAGCGAAGAGCGAGAGCGAGAGCGAGAGCGAGAGCGAGAGCGAGAGCAGAGCGAGAGCGAGAGCGAGAGCGAGAGCGAGAGCGAGACGAGGAGCGAGAAGCGAGAGCGAGAAGCGAGAAGCGAGAGCGAGAGCGAGAGCGAGAGCGAGAGCGAAGAGCGAGAGCGAGAGGCGAGAGCGAGAGCGAGAGCGAGAGCGAGAGCGAAGAGCGTAAGAAGCGAGAAGCGAGAGCGAAGAAGCGAAGACGAAGCGAGAGCGAGAGCGAGAGCGAGAGCGAGAGCGAGAGCGAGAAGCGAGAAGCGAGAAGCGAGAAGCGAGAAGCGAGAAGCGAGAAGCGAGAGCGAGAGCGAGAGCAAGAGCGAGAGCGAGAGCGAGAGCGAGAGCGAGACGAGAGCAGAGCGAGACGCGAGAGCGAGAGGAGAGCGACATGAGTCGAGAGCGAGAGCGAGCAGCGAGAGCGAGAGCGAGAGCGAGAGCGAGGGCGAGAGCGAGAGCGAGAGCGAGAGCGAGAGCGAGAGCGAGAGCGAGAGCTGGAGCAGAGCGAGAGCGAGAGCGAGAGCGAGAGCGAAGGAGCGAGAGCGAGAGCGAGAGCGAGAGCGAGAGAGAGGAGAGAGAGAGAGAGAGAGAGAGAGAGAGAGAGAGAGAGATATATAAGCGAGAAATAGAGCGAGGGATAGAGCGAGGCGAGAGCGAGAGCGAGTAAGCGAGAGCGAGAGCGAGAAGCGAGAGCGAGAAGCGAGAGCGAGAGCGAGAGCAAAGAGCGAGAGCGGAGAGCGAGGCGAGAGCGGAGCCGAGAGCGATTAACGATGCGAGAGCGAGAGCGAGAGCGAGAGCGAACGAGGCGAGAGGCGAGAGACGAGAGCGATGAGCAAAGAGAGCGAGAGCGGAGAGCGAGAGCGGAGAGCGAGAGCGAGAGCGAGAGCGAGGAGCGAGAGCGAGAGCGAGAGCGAGAGCGAGGACGAGAAGCGAAGAGCGAGAGCGAGCCGAGACGAGAGCGAGAGCGAGAGCGAGAGCGAGAGCGAGAGCGAGAGCAGGAGCGAGAGCGGAGCGAGAGCGAGAGCGAGAGCGAGAGCGAGAGCGAGAGCGAGAGCGAGAGCGAGAGAGAGAGAGCGCATATTTCCTAGCGAGCCCGTGTTCCTTGAACTGTGCAACAAAGGGTGCAGATTGGTAGCTGCCAATTACTCTTGCTTTGATTTCATATCTCGCGGCCTCTGACAGCCGCAGTGATGACGTCATTTGTGAGTCGGAGCCGGGGCATCTAATTCTGTCACATTCAATGTACGTTAATTACCGGTAGAGCTGCTCAGTAGCCGCCAGTCTGCAGTGGGGACAATTACCGGTAGCTGCTCAGTAGGCCGCCACAGTCAGCAGGGATAATACCGGTAGAGCTGCTCAGTCAGCCGCCAGTCTGCAGTGGATAATTACCGGTAGAGCTGCTCAGTAGCCGCCAGTTCTGCAGTGGAATAATTACCGGTAGAGCTGCTCAGTAGCCGCCAGTCAGCAGTGGATAATTACCGGTAGAGCTGCGTCAGTAGCCGCCAGTCCAGCAGTGGATAATTTAACCGGTAGAGCGTTGTTCAGTAGCCGTCAGAGCAGTGGATAATTACCGGTAAGCTGCTCAAGTAAGCCGCCAGTCGTTCAGTGGAAATAGTTACCGGTATAGGCTGCTCCAGTAGCCGCAGTCTGCAGTGGATAAATTACCGGTTAGAGGCTGTCTTCAGATAGCCGCCAGTCAAGCAGTGGAATATAATTCCGGTAGAGCTGCTCAGTAGCCGCCAGTCGCAGGTTAAATTAAATTACTGGTAGAGGCCTGCTCAGTAGCCGCCAGTCTGCAGTTGGATTAATTACCGTAGAGCTGCTCAGGTGTAGCCGCCAGTCAGCTATGGATAATTACCCGGTAAGAGCTGCTTCAGTTAGCCGCAGTCAGCATGGATAATTACCGGAAGATGCTGCCCAGTAGCCGCCAGTCTGCAGTGGATTTAATTACCGGTAGAGCTGCCTCAAGTAGCCGCCAGTCAGCAGTGGGATAATTACCGGTAGATGCTGCTCAGTAGCCGCCAAGGTCGCCAGTGGATAATTACCAGATTAGCTGCTCATAGCCGCCAGTCAGCGTGGATAGTTACCGGTAGAGCTGCTCAGTATGCCGCCAGTCAGCAGTGGATAATTACCCGGTAGAGCTGCTCAGTAGCCGCCAGTCTCAGTGGATAGATTTCCGGTTAGACGCTGCTCAGTAGCCGCCAGGTCCAGCAGTGGATGTTACCGGTAGATAGCTGCTCAGTAGCCGCCAGTCAGCAGTGGGAATAATTAACCGGTAGAGCCTGCCTCTATTAGCCGCCCAGTCAGCAGTGGATAATTACCGGTAGATGCTGCTCAGTAGCCGCCATCAGCAGTGGATAATTACGTAGAGCTGCCCGAGTAGCGCCAGTCTGCCTAGTGGATAATTACCGTATAGAGCTGCTCAGTAGCGCCAGTCACAAGTGGAAATTACCGGGTATGGAGCTGCCCCAGTAGTCCGCCAAGTCTGCAGTGGTAATTAACGCGGTAGAGCTGCTCAGTAGCCGCCAGTCAAGCAGCTGGATAATTACCGGTAGACTGCCCAGTGCCGCCAGTCCTGCCATGGATAATTACCGATAGAGCGCTCAGGTAAGAACGCCAGTCAGCAGTGATAATTACCGTAGAGGCTGCCCAGTTGCCGCCAAGTCTGCAGTGACCCCTGCAGGCTGAGCTGTATTATGACCCGCCGCACGGCCACGGCCACCGGTCATATCCACGGAAACCGCACGATCCGCAGCACGATCCGCCTGAACCCAGCTGGTGTACGCCGACCAGACGGATCGTGATGAATTTAATTTGACTCGGCTGACGCTGCAGGGTATTATATGTAGCAGCGCCAGCGCCTGCCCACGTATATTCCCAATGGCTTCAATTACAGACCAGTGATGAGTGAAGCGCTGTTCCGTGCCGTTCCTTGCACGTGACTGGCAGCGTGACACAGATCCCGTCCACATGTGCTATTGTCTGTTCCAGTTATAAGCCACGATCAAGCTTCGGCTGTTGAACCCAATCCGTTACACGCTGACGCTCAATATGAGCCAAACAGGGGCTATAAAATGTCAGAAACATTCATCATGGAGCGCTTTATGTTTCCCCTTATCGTCTATAGCACGGCTCTACAGTCTACACCGGCACTATGTAGTAGGGCTTATCCATTCCATGCCAACTAATCTGCGTAAGTGGTTGAGTGACATTACACTGGCGTTCTGTCCAAGACGGGCACAACGGACGCCAGTGGCGGATCCAGAGGGGGGCATGGGCATGGCGGCGTCACCATAGGGACAGGGATGGCGGCGTCACCATAGGGACAGGGATGGCAGGGATCAGGGATGGCGTGACGTCACCATAGGGACAGGGATGGCAGTCTGCCACTCCTCTCGTGCCACCTAAAATTCAGTCCACCGCTAACATTTTACTAGTGGTAGTGCTGTTTTCCCAAAATTGTGGATTCCGGCCGCTGCGAAAACATGGAACTTCCTTCGTCGACAATGCAAATTCTAGCCAAGTTAACCTATATTGCTATTCAAACTATACCATCTATTCAAAACCATAAAATTCACCAACATGACGGAAACTTTCGCTTTGCATCGGATAATATAACTTGACTTATCTAACCGAGACTACGCCAATGCAGCAGCTGTGCCGTCGCCACTGCTATGGGCGGGGCAGCCAACAAGACGGCGACAACAGGCAGAGCAGGACCAAGCAGGGCGGGCAGGACATGGGCGGGACAGGCCAGAGTAGGACAGGGCAGGACAGGACAGGGCAGGACAGGGCAGGACAGGGCAGGACAGGGCAGGACAGGCCAGGGCAGGCCAGGGCAGGCCAGGGCAGGCCAGGGCAGGCCAGGGCAGGCCAGGGCAGGCCAGGGCAGGCAGGGCAGGCCAGGGCAGGCCAGGGCAGGCTAGGCGTAGGAACGGGGGGAGGGGGCCATGTCCCCCATTTTTATAGGCTGGGGGGGGCAGCAATGTTAATCTCCCCCCACTTTGAGACTGATTTTCTCCTCCTCCGGTAACCGATTTTTTGTTCTAATATGAAATGCTCAAAGTCGTGAAAATACATTAATGATTTACAAACCCAGCAATACATAACCATAAACGTAAAAACGGGCGAATTAGTAGCGGCCAAGCCCCACTTTTTAACCGTATCTGCTGTCGGGGGGGGGGGGAGGCGAATCGGCCCCCTTGAATTTCTTTTTTTTTTGCGTACAGCTCATTTCTAACTCGACCCAGAATCTTCAAACTTGCTGACTATTCCTAAAAATTTCATTGCGCATTGAATGGTGTGCTTTTGTCTAAATTAGATCATTAGGAGGGGGCCCAAGGCAGTTTTTAGGGGGGCGTGTTCGGCCGTTTTGACACAAAATCTTTGCATGGTTAAGCACTCGTGGAGAGTTGTGTAATGAAGGAAAGTGTTAGAAAAACAGACATCGGTAGAAAGTTAATTGTTCCTACTTCCTGCAGATGGCAATCTCAGAATTTCATTTTTTTTTTGCTCAAAATGATACAAGTTTTTTATTAAGGTTTCATAAAACCGGAATACATGTAAGAGAAAACATGCCAATAATTATGTTTTGAAAGTTTCAGATCGATATCTAAATATTTGATGACCTGATGTCAGGTCAAATGCTAACCTTCTAATATAAATATATGATGAAAAATGAAAAATAAATGTTTGGCAAATTATATCAATCCCATTATATCATTATCATGTCATCTTAGGCCCTTTTCGATGACCAGAATGCAATTTTTAGTCAGTGACCTTTTGAAAGATCAGTTTAAGGTCACGAACACTTCTTTATCAATAACTCGAGATAGAATCACCATAGAAACTCGAAACTGGTCTCAAAACGTTTGTCTCGTCAATACGCATCTTTTGATATGCAGCCTGACCGAAGTATGCCACCTTGACCATGACCTTGANTGTTATCAGTGAAATATATTATGTTTTTGTAAAAAAAAAAAAAAAAATCCCGAAGGTGAACTATTTCCTTTAAGAAAACTTATTATTCTGCCAACACACACACACACACACACACACACACACACACACACACACACACACACACAACGAATTTTATTGAATTTGAATGAAGGATATACAATAAATACAGACAGTAACATGCAATTGGCGCAGAAGTGCTCTCGCACTTATCACATGGCGCCTCTCGCTTCGGTGATAGTCACGTCGATCGACCGCCGCCCAGGTACAGAGGTGACAAGGCAACTCACCCAACTGGTTAGTTCTTAAATCTGCGCAGCCGGCAGCCGTGCCGGGGGCGTCACCGGTCTTGGGCTCCCAGCAGGTGTTTTTCTCAAATATGCCAAAACGTTTGGAAGATAATATATTTTTGAACACAATGTGTGACGCGTAACATTTCACCATCTAAAGTTAAGCCATGTAGCATCTATAGCATAAGTTTACCCCATCTATTTTGTACAAAATTTACGTTGATGATGCGTGTCAGTGAGTTAAAGAGTAGCTGCGTAGCTGGTTGAGTATGATGGGCAATGTAAGAAATAGATGGTCTAACATTTTCAGTTGGTTATCCACAACTGCAGTGTGACGAGTCTGATTGTTATGTTGAATGCATGAGCGTTAATTTCACATCCCCTACTTTAGTCGCGTGAGTAGGCGATTTCAGTTTTGACCCAAGGGATAATATAGGGTGGTTTATCTGGGCTAATGTTTTTGTCTACCTCTTTTTTGAAAGATTTGGTCGATATTATACATCTGATATTATTGTTTAGGCGGTTCCAAAGTCGTGGAATGCCATTTTCGATCTTTGCCGCTTTCTGTTATCAATATGCCCCAAAACTCTATTTTCTACGATTTTGTACAATATTTACTGTCTTTCCACCAACTATAATCGTCACAAAAACGTCATTATCTCCCAAATGACAGAACCAATTTCAGTGAAATTTTGCCAGCATATGTATAATTGTTGTCAACTCAGCTACTAAAATTTCAGCCAGATGCGCCGCATGAGAAAAAAGTGATTTAAGAAAAACATCCGGAAGGCCTGTCAGCCTGTAAGGCGATGGTTAATTTTCAAGCTGGCTACATGTTAAGCTAGCTAGCCTGCCGAGTTCCGAAAAAGGCGGCGCAAACGATCTGACGCGAAAATCGGCCCACTTAAGTACCTAAAATACCTAACCTAATCAAATACGTATTATAGCATGGAAATCAACATTAAAAATGCTGCAAAGACATACATGCAGACAAAACGGATATACATTTTGTCGTCATTTCAGCCGACCCCCTCAAGAATTATCGGTGACGCCCCTGCTAGTTGGTATGAAATAAACGTGATTATTACTTACGTGTGTATATGCTACGTAAAATGGTGTTCTGTGTGTTTAAATGTGATTTTTCCCGATTTTTTCCGATTTTTTTTTTTATCCAAAGGTGTTTTTCACAAAAAAACAGTTTTATCCCATTTTTTAAATCTCGAATGCCAAATAAGGTGAGAAGCCAAATCCGATAAGATAAAAAGTTACTCCCCAACCGAGCGGCTGGATACGCCCCTAAAAACAGCTACTACTAAAACATTTTGAAACATTTTAAAATGTTTTAAAACATTTCGCGCAAAACAATCCATCGTGAAAACGGCTATTGGCGCATTGGCTCATCTTACCCATTGGCTGCTTTAAAGCAAAAATCTGTTTTTAGCGTTTTGCGGTGAAAACAACGTTTTTTTAACTTAAAAGCAGCCATGGATAAGGTGAGCCAATGCATTGATATATCAAATTGAGGCTCTCAGTAATACGGTTTGCCGTTTGAATGCATATATTTACTCTCATTATACTCATTATTACACGGTCGTTTCTTTATTCGCCGTCATACATACGCTAGAGGAGAAAAAATTAACCTTAGTGTGTACCATAGCAACTGCGGGTCCTTGTATCTATCATTTATTGATGAGCTCTTTCGTATCTCTGTTATATAACCAAATAAACACAAAGGAAGTTCGTTACTTGAAAGGCGTGCAAATTCTCTGGAAATCAACAGGAAAAATGAAACCAGAGGACGTCTCCAATCGTCACCTCTGCAGAGCTGCACCGTGTTAGAATTACTTCGTGATGATCGCGTGGCAGGGGCGTCGCCATAACATTTAAAGCCAACCATTTGTTGGGTGTTTAGCCAGGTGTTTGCCCCTCACTCCCATAGGGCTAATATAAAATCCTGCTAATCTGGGAGGACAGACGGCAATCCGAGCAAACCAAGAGGGGCGGCATCCTGCCACCCGCCCTCTGCCCCTCCAGCCCCCCTCAGTGGCGATGCTCCTGTTGCGTGGTAGTTATGCGTCTGATTCTGATTCTATAGTTGGTATGTAGTGTTGGTATTGAAGTATTCAACATACCTACTGTTACATTGGTTTTCATAATTCTGATCGGAAGTAGCGAAACTGCTTTTAAAATGCGGTGTTTGTGTTCTGTATCAGCATTCTGGTGACTGGTCGCAGGTACCGTTTTATTGAATTGTTTACCAATGTAAATTGGAATTGCTCTTTACCCATCTGTCCATTGTTGGCCTCGGCTGATAACTATTTTCCTCTTAAACGAGTAGTGAAATAAGCGAACAGCTACCCCTAATACTAGAAAGGCTGTTATTGAAGGCATGTACACGAAAAATAACAAGTACAGCACATATGTGTGTCGTCATATATTATCACAATAATACCAGCAAATGGGGCATGTTCACACCACCAAATAAGCCATCAATATGGCATCACACAGCGAAACATTTCATCAAATGTTCCGAAAACAAAGTCATTAATGTTCATAACATTGAGATATTTTTGCGAGCGAATTCGATCGCCTTCTTTTGCATCGTGAGGTGACATCAGCAACTGCTTGCTTCAGAGCATCACGCACACCCTTCATACAATTGGCGGAAGGTACGAGTTTCTTAGCTTATACACAGGTGGCAGGTACTTGGAAGGAGGCTTCGTCACAGGGGGCAGGTATTTTGTAGGGGGATCGGTAGCAGGGGGAAGATATTTGGCGGCAGGTTCGGTGACGGAGGAAGATATTTGGCCGGAGGTTCGGTGACAGGAGGAAGATATTTGGCCGGAGGTTCGGTGGCAGGTGGAAGATATTTGGCCGGAGGTTCGGTGGCAGGAGGAAGATATTTGGTCGGAGGGTCAGTGGCAGGAGGAAGATATTTGGCCGGAGGTTCGGTGGCAGGAGGAAGATATTTGGCCGGAGGTTCGGTGGCAGGGGGAAGATAAGTTGGCGGCGGGTCGGTCGCCGGTGGCAGGTACTCGCGGGAGGGCGGGAGGTACTCGCGGGTGGGCGGTAGGTACTCGCGGGTGGGCGGTAGGAACTCGCGGCTGGGCGGCAGGTATCCCCCGGCGAGTTTGAGCGCGGACGTTTGCACCGGCTGGTGGGCGTGGTCGTGGTGGGCGTGGTCGTGGTGGACGTGTGAGTCGTCACTGTGGGGAAGCAGCGATCCCCAGCAGCCCGCCGCCAGCAGCAGCAGCCCCGCAGCCGCCTGAAAACACACACAGACACACACAAATTAGTCAAAACGTGCAGCAGGTTCACCGGGAGTAATACGAACGCTGTTTTCTTAATCTTACGCAATTGGTAAAGTCATTGTCATCAACGTTCTGTGTTAACATGGTCCAAATGTACTTCAACTTTTCACTTGTGAACATTAAGTGCCGATACAAATATTAATTTTGTATAGTTAGAAATATTATAAGGTTATGATGAGCCGGCTGAAGTGTATTTTATGGGAGCTTACTTAACTTTTTTCGTTTAGCCTTCAGAGAAATAATTTGTAAATGATACACATACCACGAAACACTATGATTGAATTATTTCGTTAATGAATGACAATATTTCTTATGGAAATGTGTTTATATCTCGCATCGGGACGTCGTCACCATGGGGCCGGCCAGGGGACCCCCCCCCCCCAGTATCACTTTGGCCTCGTACCCTCCACCCCCAGATTAGCTGGATTTTAAACAGTAGTCCAAATGGGAATGAGTGGGCGAAAAACTTGGTTGCCCCCGAACACCTGGCAGCTTCCAACTCAAAACTATGTGGCGCGCCCCTGGTTTGCATTAGCCTATGAGTCATGCAAACAGTTTGTTGCCTTCTTCTGCAGCTCGCAGCAACAGAAACACCGCTGTTTTGAATAGTTTCCAGGGGAAAAACACATATATTATGGTATACTACGATCATATAATTTAATTAGGTATGGTACGATGTTTTGATGGATGCAGTAAATAGTGAATTTTAGTAATTAAACTGGATATTGGTAAAACAATCAAATGATATGATAAAAATCGAATCCTTGCCATTTTTATAAGAGAAAACACATACTGGAATTAACATTGGAAATGTATTTCCTACCTGACATTTACTATTTTGGTCGTACTACTATGTATCGGCTGATTATCAATTATTACAATTAAATCGACTTTACTTTTAGGCTCAAACAGTTATATTTACTTGGTAAAAATTAGATTCATTACAGATTTATTTCCTGTCGACAATTGATCTCTGCACCAGTGGCCACTTTTTGTTACTGTTATAAAATGGTATAGGTAGGAGAAATACTTCATAGAAGCTATATATTATAACTTGTAAGTTATTTTAATGGCGTTTGTATCTTTTCTGGAGAACACGACAAAGGTCCAGAGCTACAAATTAACATGCAAAAACACACGTATACATTTTACAGAAATAAGCAAACTAATTATATTTTATGTGATACATGGACAATTCAATGTTACGAAGAAAAAAATAAAATTTTGTAAAGCCACAGCTACTAAATATCAGAGTAACTTATTCTGTCGTGAAAATAGAACAAAACTAACCCTTTTTGACATATCCAAAGCTGTATCCACATATAAGTAACACTTCGCAATGATAACGACGAGCGTAAAGCACAATCGCTGACGGATGACTACTCCAGGCCCTGTCATCAGCAGCTGCTCACCTTCATATCTGTGTCTCTCCGTGTGTGAGTCGTATCCGTGCCGAGTGAGGTCGCTGCTGGGCCGGTGATCCTGAGTACCCGTGTCGGGCCGACCCGTGACCTTCACTAAACCACCGAGCACGGTCAGGTGCTTTATACCGGGCGCTGCCACGGGCCGCTCTGGAAAGCCCGCCCCCTCTGACGCAGCTGAGCGCCGCCCCCCGGCCGACTGCCCGGTACCCACGGAGGACTGCTCGGTGACCTGCCGCAGGGGTCACCGCCGTCACCGACACACGTGCTGAAGGTCGGTCACACGTGTTGACAGCGTCCCGCTATGTCTGTCTCGCCAGGTAATCCGGTCCGGAAGCCGGAATCGGATCCGGTCTGCAGCCGCCGCAGAAACTAGAAACACCGCTGCAAACTCACAAATGGTTCAAAGCAAGGCTGTATTGCCGAGTCCAGAATCCAGATGGAGTAAAACCGACTAGTTAGCTACTACCTTACCTATGTCGGCAGTTTTGTTTTGTCGCCTGCTCAGGACCGCTTGGATACATGACGTGTGATGATCATGTTAGTGACTATATTTTGTGACGCACGTCTTCTGCCTACGGTCTTGTAGTTGGGAGTTCATAAAGGTCTCTGTTAGGTTTTGGACTGTCTCAAGCACTTTGTTCAAGGAATCTCGACGGAGAGCTGTGGCGTGTCTAGTTTGTAGCAGGTGTGCACGTTGTTGACATCAGCAATGGTTTTGATAAGCATGTTTGGTGCGAAGAAGGAGGGCTGGAGGACAGCGAGTGCGGAGCAAGATAGGTCATTCATTGAAACATGCGAGGGCGGCCGACGGCTGACTGTCTTAAAGGGAATGTTTCACCTTTGTATTGGTTTTGAACTGAAGTAGCCATTATGTTTGGCCGTTATTGAAAAGTATAAATTACTGAAACAGGTTTTCTCAAAACTTCATCGTTTTTAAGCAATGTAATTGTGAATTTGCAAAACAGGGTCTATGTAAGTCCCGCCACCACGTTGATTGTCAAACAGCCACTTCAAGATTGTTGGTTCTGGGAGAAAAACGACTTGTATTCTCGACGCTTGGCTGGATAAACTGCTGTGAGTACCTACGATACCTAACAAAATACTTGTTTGTATTCAAGTCACCAGAACTGTCTAAAAAGATTGTGCCTATGCTCTTTAGCTCTCTATAGCTCAATAGTGACGTCATTGTCCCATTGGAAAAATGTGTGACTTCTCGAGAAACAAATATCATCCTCGTTTTCAGCAGGCCTTACTTCATATTATTGACTACAACGGGCGTATATTTGGCAACTTTCAGAAGGTGAAACATTCTCTGTAACCTAACCCTGTGTTCCCACGCCCAGAGAGAGAGATAGAGTTCGTCATTCAGGAAAGTTTCCCTTAATCTGCCGACAATTCGAAATTTAAGCTTCTCAAGACGAACTAACCCTTTCCATCCGTAACTCTTAAACGTAATCGCCGGAGTTAACGTCCTAGACTTAGTACTCCTGACGCCAGACGCTATCTTTGTTTTCAGCAGCATTAGCTCCTTAGTCCTTCGTGTAATAGTCAAGCTGTGATTTTCCTTCGAGCACGCGATCTGCTTCATCGGGCTTAGCTGACATGACGAGCACATACCTCCAAAGCCTTCATCTGCATACATAGCATTGTCTCGGCGTCTCGTCTGCTGCGATAGCATTGTCTCGGCGTCTCGTCTGCAGCGATAGCATTGTCTCGGCGTCTCGTCTGCTGCGATAGCATTGTCTCGGCGTCTCGTCTGCTGCGATAGCATTGTCTCGGCGTCTCGTCTACTGCGATAGCATTGTCTCGGCGTCTCGTCTGCTGCGATCGAGGCCCGCGGTTTCAGTTCAGTTTCAGCTCGGAACAGGGCCAACTCTACTCAGACCCTCTCTCTTGCTGTTCTCCGAGAGCCTGTAGCAGTATATATGTTTATACACTTATGTAGCAGTGTAGCAGTACATAAAGTCCCCCTCCGCCCCCCCCCCCTCCTCAGCGTTCGTCATACAACAGAGATTCCTAGACAATGTCACGTTATCGAGTGTGGTTTCATGTAGATAAACCTACTCAAACGCATCAAGAAAGCCGCCCCGATACGGTTGCATGCGCGACTGCTAATCTTCACCCGCAGGTATAAGAGTCTTCAGCCTTTACGTGGGCGTGAGCCGGTCCCACTGCTGGCAGGGTTGTCCCGGAGCCTGCTCAGGTTCGTCCAGCGATCGATGGTCAGTGAGCCCCGCTGCCCATGTCCGGCTGCTGTCGTGGAGGCGGCCTTGACTTGTGCGGCTGCGTCTAAGCGTCTGACTTTGTACTGCCCTCCCTGACAGAGCGACAGACCAGCAGACCGGCAAGGCAGGGACGGAGTAAGCCTTCAGAGATGCAGCTGCCCGACACACACACACACACACACACACACACACACACACACACACACACACACACACACACACACACACACACACACACACACACACACACACACACACTGAAGTGCAGCCGGCTGCCTTTCTGTGCTCGGCATGACACGTGTGTCACTGAGTAGCTGAGGTCGACTCAGTCGACTCATAGAATGGCCATCAGTGGTCACAGAAGCAGCTCGAAGCAATGACCTTCTCACGGTCACTGTTGCCTTGTCGGTTTTATACCTCCTTCTTCTTACAGTAGCACTTTGATAAATAAACGATCGGACACTGAACCTTGAATAGCAATAGGCCGCAACACAGAGAAACCTGCTAGCAGTCATGACCTTAGCCATAAGAGCTGCTCCCAGGGCGCTGAACACTTGAACAGTGTTCTGACAGCTTCGCGTTTTGCACTTCGGGAAGTCCCCAGGCGGTAAGATTCAAGTCGGATTTACCGGCATAGGTAGGTACTGACCACAAGCGTGATACAAAGTCCTGAGTGGTTTGACATTTCACATTTACCATATCAGTATTGAAGTGGTCTAAAATTAAATGCGTGCATGAGCAAAACAATCTCCATTTACATCAGATATGCGCCTGGATCCGGGATCTAGCTGATATCTAGATCTCCAGGCGCGGATCCAGGATTTCGGTCAGCGGGGGGGGGGGGCGCAATACAAAAAGTTCCGCCCTCCGGGCGCACCCTGCGGGCGCGCCATAGAAAATACCCGCTTCAGGGGGGGGGGGGGCGCGCCCAAGCGCCCCCTGGATCAGCGCCTGATCTCTGTGTCCTGTGTTCCGGGATCCACATGGGACACCAGATCCAGGTACACAATATGCCGAGGAATCAACAAAAATCCCAGATCCTGATATATTTTAAGCCGAGGGATCCAATGGGATCCCAGACCCAGCTTTGGGATCCAGGCACGCTGGTAGGTCGCTCTCTCTAGATTAATTTATCATATTGGAAAATTAATTACAAAATAATTGTTTGCTTATAGGTACAGCTTTCAAAGTAATTTGCAGGTACTTCTAATCTTTATAGGTAAAACGTATAACATTCGCAAACAAAAAGTATGTCAGTCCACTGCATCTTGTGTTTCAAGATCCAAGGCTCGATTTAAATTAGAGATCCACTGAGATCCCAGATCCTGAAGCATTATGCGAGGGATCCAGAAGATCCCAGATCTTCATGCATTTTTACCGAGAGATTCAACTGGGATGCCAGATCCAACTTCTGGATCCAGGCAAATTCTGATTCACATATACTACGACTTATATGCTTGTTTGTACAGTGTGGGTAGACCATATGTTCTGTCCACTTCATCGACACCACCTCTGTCTCTGTCTGTCGGTGCCAGGGACGTGGGAACGGGGGGAGGGGCAGAGGGGGCAAATCGACCCCCCAACTTTGGAGCTGGAGGGCGACGACCCCCAAACTTACACCGATCACTCTTCGCTGTGATTAGAAGCACATACTTTCCACATACTTTCGACGGCAAAGGAGGTAATTAAATAAAACGAAGGAGGGAAAAAGTAAACGTTTTATGGCAGATGGAAGCTGAGTGTGGACAGAAATGTCGCGACTTTGATATTGGCACAACATGTTGTGGCTGCGCGATGCGACGCGGATTAACCCTATTTCTGGAGGGGATGGAAAATATACGAATCTGTCGGGGGGCTTATTCGGCCCCTTCAGATCTCGGCTGCCCTAAAAGCTAGAATTCATGAAAACCAGGCATGTGTTGGGGGGTTTTTTTTTCGGACCCAACGGGGAAAAATTTATTTGGGTTAAATTTGATGAGCCTTGGACGATTAGTTAATGGGGTCTCATCTTCAAGGTTAAAAATTGGACGTAATCAAAGTCATAGGTATTTGCCAAAATATATCTTTATCAGGAAGCCTTGCCATTATCTTGGAAACTATGGCAGCTTTGGAGGAATTAGAAAAATGTACTTTAAAAACCGTTGGAATTTTTTTACGCCATCAGTGCACAGAATGACCTCAGGTTCATCGTTTTTGGGCTGTAGAGGTCATCAAATGTTAAAAAAACTTGTTGCTTCAGCAACAGTTGTTTCGTTAATAACTTTTTATCTAAACAGATAGAGTTAATTATTTGTGATACCATGGGTTAATCATGTCATTTGCAGTTTGAAATCATACCAATTGTTGTCAAATCGAAAATATAAAACCCCGGTTCAAAGGTCAAAGGGTCAATGGACATTAAGTCGGTCTAGGCTGGGTTATATTCAAAAGATGCGTATTACGAGACAAACGTTTGAGACAAGTTGCGAGTCTCTTTAATGTTCCTGTCACGAACTATTGATAACAAGGTGTTCGTGACCTTGAATGACCTTTCAAAAGTTCACTAACTATAAATTACATCCTGGTCATCGAAAGGGGCCTAAAATGACAAGATACTGAAATAATTGGATTGATTAAATGTGTTAAACCCGTATTTGTCATTTTTCACTATATATTTATATTGCAAGGTTAGCACTTGACCTGACATCAGGTCAACAAATAGATAGATATCGCCTTGAAACATTCAAGACATATTTATTGGCATATTTTCTCTTACATATATTCCGGTTTTATGAAACCTCTTGAAAATAAAAAAATTGTATCATTTTCCAATTTTTTATTTAAAAAAATTGATTTAAAAATTCAAAATCTTAAATTTTCGGGATTGCCATCTGAGAGAACTATCAATTATCTATTGATGTCTGTTTTCGCTAACACTTCCCCTCATCACACAACTCTCCACGATTGCTTAACCATGCAAAGATTTTGTGTCAAAACGGCCGAACACGCCCCTCTAAAAACTGTCTTGAACCCCCTCCTAATTATTTAATTTGGGAAAAATTACACTAATCAATGTGCAATTAAATGTTGGGAAAATTAAGCGAGTTTGAAGATTTTGGGCTGAGTTATGAATGAAGTGTACGCGAAAAACCTCAACAGGCCACAGGGGTACCGTTTCGCCCACCCACGACAGTAATAGGGTTAATCTTCGGAACAGAGAGAGTTTGTGAATTGGCATCTCGGCATCGGCTAACGCTGGCGTACATCCACAGCCAAATGCGTTTGATGAAAAACGCATTGCTGACGAACAGTGCGCGATGAAACGCTCAGCTTCAGGGACGTGGGAACCGTGGGGGCAGTGGGGGCAACTCGCCCCCCAACTTTGGACCGTGGGGGCGACGCCCCTCTCAACTTTAAAGCTAGGTGTCGGCTCTCCCCTGTCTTCTACCATGATATTTTAACTCTGAATTAGAGCAACGGCATTGTCTACGAAAATTTGCTTATATTTTGTAGAACAAAGGTGCAGTTTCAATCAAAAATTTGAATAAAGAAAATGTAACTGCATTGACTTTGGAAATGGTTTTGCATCTTTCCATCTTAACAGTGGCATCGCACATTTGACCATAGCAGCATCGAAACACTACTAAATACAGCGCACACCTGGCATAGGATATGTTTCTACATCGTAACGTTGATAGCGCTATTTATTTGTCACAATCACGGTAGATAAAATACTTATGGTCACAATGTTGTAATGCTTTTTGGAGATAAATGCTTCTATTTTATGAAGATTACTACTGCAGCGCCACCAAGTAAATAACATCAGACTTTTTGGCAATGGGGTAGGTCACGTTTTTATAGCAAAACCGCTTTCATTTATATTTGTATGATGGTCGGACTCTGCTCCCCTGATGTTCATGCGAATAAAGAGTCGGATCGGGGGGTCGAAAAAAGGAAAAGTAGAACCAAACGAAATTCCGGAATCAAAGGCGGTCACCGGCATTGACGGCATCAGAACGGATGGGCGATATATCGGGATAGATTACGAATTATATCGGGTGAACAGGTGGCGATATATGGCGATAAATCCTGTTGGCGATGTAACGGGTGGCGATATAACGGGCGATATATCGCTATTTTAGCATCATTTTTGTTACCTCAGGTCCGCCAAAAAGTTCGCCCCCCCCCCAACTTGAAAGTACTTCCCACGCCCCTGGTCGGTGCTGCACGCAGTGGAATCCAATGCAATTACTATAGCCCTCGCACCGGTATCAGGGGCGAGGGCTTATATAGTGATAGTTAATATTGCGCTTAGGCAGGGCTTTTAATGTATTTATACTTTCAAAGCTAGCTTTCAGCAGACGAAAACAAACATCGCCCCAGAGCAATGAAGGGTGTATTCGAATAGTACACTGAAAGGACTGCTACTAGCCGTTTTCACGAAGGGTTTATTCGCCGGGCGCATCGTCACCAGGTGGTGTTGATGAAGTGGACAGAATATTTGGTGTACACTGTACATACATTGTAGGGGAGAGTGCCCACCAGCGAACATGGTGCCTACAGTGAACAGGCAAATTCTGACACAGCCCCTCCTGCCTATACTAGTAATGTGATACTTTCATCGATGTCGGTGGTAGTAGCTGACACCAAACGACGATGTTTAAATTTGTGAACAGCAATGGTTGTAGATCACTCCTTCAAAACAGGGGCGGATCCAGGGGGCAGCGGGGCTGGCAGCCCCCCCCCCCCCTCAATGGAAAAAGGCGCCCCTGCGCCGAAGGCGCAGGGGCACTAATTTTGCGCCGAAGGCGCAATCTGGGCGCCGCAGGCGTCCCCCGTTCCATGGAGAGCGCATTCAAACCCATGGAGGGCACCCCAAACACATGGAGGGCGCCCCAAAACCCATAGAGAGCGCCCCAAAACCCATAGAGAGCGCCCCAAAACCCATAGAGGGCGCCCC
>VOPJ01014390.1:46757-111181 GCA_014673585.1 Semibalanus balanoides
GCCGCCATTTTGGAATTCAAATTCATATAACTGAAACATTTACTGACCAATTTTAATTTATTACGTCAAACGATTCGCTATTGTCTTGCCGTAATTGTCGCACAAACACCAACGCCCTGTGCTGCTTCGTTTCTTTAGATATTCACGAAAAACATGTGAGGGGGGGGCACAAAAGTTCCCCCTCCAGTGCACATGCTAGAAGTGCAGCTAGGAGGCAGAGGGGGTACGCCCCCCCCCCCATTGGGCCGACTTTCACACTGAAAAATTATCGGCGACGTCCCTGTTTGCGAATTTTTAGGGGTCCTGCAAAATATAGGGGTTTAAATCTGGAATTACTTTTTTCGCGCCATTTTTTTCGGAGAGGGGCCTTTGCCGAGGGGCCTCTGGAGATGCCGTGCCCCCTTGTCGAACGTCTGACTGCGCCCCTGTGCAGCCTGTATCATGTTACGCACTTTTCATCAAAACTTAATATTTCATTATACTTGTTTCTGGTCTGTCAGTCCGGACTATTACCAGGCCATATGGCCTGGGAATAGTCCGGACTAAAATTAAATAGAAAATATTTGGGGCATCATTCAACAAAAGATTGATCAAGAAAAGCCTGTCACAAGCACCATTGGACTTGTGCAACAGCTAAAACGGGCGGGGCATCCGCATTTCTCCGGTTGTGCCAATCCGCATTTCTCCGGTTGTGCTGGCGAATATAGTTGCCGATATGCCAAACTGAATAAGTCACTGCATTGCTGGTTTAGGTGGCTATGTTGGTAAATGAGGATAACATTATAATTGTCTTCTTTTCTGTGTAAGAGGTCAAATAGCAATGTTCGGGTAATTCTGGGACACCCTGTATGTGCTAGTTTCATACGTTTTGATTTCCTTTTCGCATTCACTGTTATTCCGTAGTACCAGTGCCAGATATCATCATGACGGGGGGGATGGGCTATGTTTCTGTGATACCTGACATATATGTATATGGCTACATGTGATAGGTGTGTTCATGAATATTGTATTGGTTAATAATTTGTATGGTGGGGAGGGATATATTCTCTGTTTATCTATATGATGCTGTACTACTCACGTAGCTACCTGGCAAGTTGCTCGCAGAACAGTTGTCTTCATGAGGAACCATTTTTATCGGTGCGACGGGATTCAACTTGGTTTTTCAAGTATCAACGACCACATAGTTTTAAGCCGTACATTAAACTAGAAGTTTGCAAATGTGCATTTTGGTACTTGTGATCATCTGGTTTAGAGACGAGCTTAAAATAAGCATTTCGTTCTAACGACACAATCTAGTCTTGTTTCGGGTGAAGCCTTTGGGGATATTGACTGAAAATATCGATATTGGTCGTGCTATATTGCAGCGCTCCTGGCGTAAATATATGGATGAGAGATGGGTATAAATGCGTCAATTATGAAGGTAGCCTTTCCCAAATATAATCAAACTATTTTTGTCTTTTATAATTCTCAGTTTTATATCTTGAAATGAACTATCAATCCGCATCTTGGTTGTACTTCCAATCCGCATAACGGTTGATAGTACAACCGTTATGCGGATATTCGTGACACGGATGGTTTTTGATAGATGGAGCCACAGCCATATAACTTACTGATGGATGGACAAAGAGATGTCTGACATTGATACGGATGGATGAATGATTTGAACTAATGACTATGAATAAATCACCGATCTGACACCGGTCCGTTCACAATGGGACTGGAACGTGATTTAGCACGACATAATCGGACAGGGACGTGGGAACCGGGGAGTGGGGGCAGAGGGGGCAACTCGCCCCCCCCCCAACTTTAGAGCTGGAGGGGCGACGACCCCCCAACTTTTTACACGATCACTCTTCTCTGTATTAGAAGCACATACTTTCCACATAGGTACTTTCGACGGCAAAAGGAGAGTAATAGAGTAAAGAAGTGAGGGAAAAGTAAACGTTTATGGCATACGGAAGCTGAGTGTGGACAGAAATGGCGCGACATTTGACTATTGTGCACAACATGCTTATGGTGCGCGATGCGACTCGGACTTTAACCCTATTTCCTGGGGGATGGAAAATATAAGCAATCTGTCGGGGAGCTTACTCGGCCCTTCAGATCTCGGCTGTCATAAAAGCTAGAATCAATGAAACTTATCATGTGGGTTAGGGTCGACAACGAACTTTATTTTGTGGAACTTTTGGTATCTTGGGTCTCTATCTTCCAGGTTAAATGACGTCACTCCAAAAGTAAATAGGTATTTGGGCAAATAAAATATCTTTTATCAGGAAGCGCTTGCCATTATCTTTGGGAAACTATGGCAGCTAGGAGGAATTCGAAAATGTAACTTTAAAAAAGTTTGAATTTTTCTTCTTAACGTAATCATGCAATCGAATGACTCAGTCATTGCTTTGGGCTGTAGAGGTCATAAAATGCTAAAAGCTGCAAGTTTGGTTGCGTTATAACTTTTTATCTAAAAACATAGAGTAATTATTGTGAGACATCGTGTCTAATTTCGCGTCATTGTGCGGTTTGAAACATACCAATTTTGTCAAATCGATAATATAACCCCGGGTCAAGGTCAAGGTCAAGATCAATGGACATAAGTCGGTCTAACAGCATATCAAAGGATGCGTATTGACGAGACAAACGTTTTGAGACCAGTTGCGAGTCTCTTTAATGTTCCTGTCACGAACTTTTGATAACAAGGTGCTCGTGACCTTGAATGACCTTTCAAAATGTCACTAACTACAAATTACATCCTGGTCATCGAGAAGTGCCTAAAATGACAAGATACTGAAATAATTGGATTGATTAAGTGTGTTAAACCCGTATTTTTCATTTTTCACCATATATTTATATTGCAAGGTTAGCATTTGACCTGACATCAAGTCAACAAATAGTTAGATATCGCCTTGAAACTTTGAATACATATTTATTGGCATATTTCCACTTACATGTATTCCGGTTTTATGAAACCCCTTGATTTTTTAAAATATTTGGCGATTTTTTATTAAAAACAAAAAATACATAGTTAAAAAACTTAAATTTTTCGGGATTGCTATCTGAAAGAACTTGAATTATCTATTAATGTCTTGTTTTCGCTAAAACTTCCCCTCAACACACAACTCTGCACGATTGCTTAACCATGCAAAGATTCTGTGTCAAAACGGCCGAACACGCCCCCTAAAAACTGTCTTTAACCCGCTCCTAATTATTTAATTTGGGAAAAATTACACCAATCGATGCGCAATGAAATGTTAGGAAAATTAAGCAAGTTTGAAGATTTTGGGCTGAGTTATGAAGTGTACGCGAAAAACCTCAACAGGATACAGGGGTACCGTTTCGCCGCCCCCCCCCCCGACAGTATAGGGTTAATCTTCGGAACAGAGGAGCGTTTGTGAATTGGCACTCGGCCATCGCATAACGTGTGGCATCCCGCCAAGGCGTTGATGCAAACGTTTGCTGCCCGAACAGTGCGCGCATGAAACGCTCAGAAATTCAGCTTCAGGGACGTGGAACGTGGAGGGCAGTGGGGCAACTCGCCCCACACTTTGGACGCTGTGGGGGCGACGCCCCCTCAACTTTAAAGCTAGGTGTCGGCTCTCCCCTGTCTTCTACCATGATCTTTTAACTCTGAATTAGAGGAACGGCATTGTCTACGAAAATTTGCTTAAATTTTGTAGAACAAAGGTGCAGTTTCAATCAAAAATTTGAATAAAGAAAATTTAACTGCATTGACTTTGGAACTGGTTTTGCATCTTTCCATCTTAACAGTGGCATCGCACATTTGACTATAGCAGCATCGAAACACCGCTAAATACAGCGCACACCTGGCATAGGATATGTTTCTTCGTAGTAACGTTGATAGAGCTATTTATTTATCACAATCACGGTAGATAAAATACTTTTGGTCACAATGTTGTAATGCTTTTTGGAGATAAATGCTACTATTCATGAAATATTACTAAGCGCCAACCAAGTAATAACATTCAGACTTTTTGGCATGAGGGTAGGTCACCGTTTTTTATAGCAAAACCTTTATTATATTTGTATGATGTCGACTTCTGCCTCCTGATGTTCAGCGGGAGAAAGAGTCGGCCGGGGTCGAAAAAGGAAAAGTAAGTCCAGCAAACGAAATTCCCGGCATCAAAGGCGGTCACCGGCTTGACGCAATCAGGAACGGATGGTTGATATATCGGGGATAGATCAGCTTATCGGGGTGAACAAGTGGCGATATATGGGCGATTAATCTGTTGGCGATGTAACGAGTGGCGATATAACGGGCGACAAATGGCTATTTTAGGATCATTTTTGCTACTCAGGTCCGCCAAAAAGTTCGCCCCCCCAACTTGAAAGTACTTCCCACGCCCCTGTAATCGGATCGGTACATTCTATGTTCATTTCAAGATATAAACCGTTATGCGAATCTACTACCAACACCAATCTCTTCTACCAACCGCACTACCTGACCTTTGAAAAGCCGAAAACCTGTTTCCAGGACACTGCCTTTCGCTCAGATAGTTATATAACCTTGTCATCCATATCAGTTTAGGAATTTACTGACATGCACAAGCGTTGTATTTTGGTCTCAGTCACCTGGCCTTGGGAGCGCACTGGGGGCATTCATGCCAGCCGGCCGGCGCCGACAGCAGCTGCGCAGTGTGGGTCTGAAACGTCAACGGGGCGCACGGTCCTCTCCTGCGATCACACAGCAGAGCTGAGGTGAGGCGAGAGCAGCCCGAGTGGAGAGCGACGCTGGAGAGAAGCGGGATGACTCCGGGACCCGTGACGACCCTCTCATCTGTCAACGGAGGCGAACCACCGCCGAGTGACGCCGACTCTATCTTGTTCGAGGATATTCTCGAGCGGTGCTGCGGAACGGGCCGATGGCAGGCACTGCTTGTCGGCTACATGTCCGTCTTGTGGTTCGTCTTCCCGACATTCAACTTGGCGATGATGTTCGTCGGCGCCACGCCCGAGTTTCGCTGCGCCGACGGCTTCGACGCCAACGCCACGTTCGCCTCTCTGCCGGTCGACACGCCGCAGTGCCACCCGATCAACGCCACCGACGCCTCCTGCACGCGCTGGGCGTTCGACACCTCCATCTACCAGTCGACTGTGGTGACCGAGTGGAGCCTGGTGTGCGGACGGAAGCCGCTGCTGTCGATGCTGCAGTCGTGGCTGATGATCGGCGGCATCGTCGGCGCGCCGGTCGGCGGCCAGTTGTCGGACCGGTTCGGCCGGCGGACCGTCTTCCTGCCGGCCATGCTGCTGACGATCGCCTGCTCCTTCTCCACTGCGCTCGTGGGCGACTATGTCAGCTTCGCGGTGTTGCGCTGCATTGCCGGCTTCGCGACAAACTGCTTGAGCACCAGTCAGTTTGTGTTGGTGACCGAGCTGAGTGGGTGTAGGCACCGAGCTGCGCTGACAACCATGATTTTCCTGCCGTTCTCGTTTGGAACCATGCTGATGGCGGCGGGTTCTTATCTAATCCGCACACGCTGGCTGCTGCAGCTGGCCTACGCTTTGCCGTGTCTGCTGTTGATACCCAGCTTCTGGCTGATGCCAGAGTCGCCGCGCTGGCTGGTGGTGCAGGGCCGGTTCGCCGAGGCGTGTGAGGTGCTGCGGCGTGGTGCGCGCTGGAACCGCCGCGAGATGCCGCCCGATGACGAGGTGCTGAAGTTGATGACGGAGGCACACCACGGACTGCTGGCTCGTGAGGCGACCCTGAAGGGTGCACACGGCAACTCGGCGCTGCAGCGCGCCCTCGACCTCGTCCGGACCAGGCGCATGTGCATCCACAGTCTCGCCAGCCTCTACATCGGCTTCGCGGTTGCTGGTTCGTACTACGGCATCGCGTTCGACATGGCACAGCTGAGCGAGAGCCCGCACCTGGCGGTGACGCTTTCCGCTCTGGCGGAGATCCCGTCGTTTTTCATCTTCCCGCTGCTGAACCGGTTCGGCCGCCGCCCTTCCATGACGGTGTTCATGTTCGTGCCGGCCGTCAGCATGTTCCTAGTCTTCGCCAAGAAGGACGCCGCCTTCTGGCTTGTGCTCGGCCTGGCCGCTAAGCTGGGCGTGGCGGCATCGTTCAACACGATCGGCTCCTACGTGTCAGAGTTGATGCCGACCCAGCAGCGGGGACTGGCGCTGGGTGCGCTGGGTACGTCGCATCGCGTCGGTGCCGCCCTGTCACCATTCGTGGTGGACCTGGTGAGCGGCCTGCACGAGACGGCGCCGTCAGCCGTGTTCGGCGGTATCGTGCTGCTGGCCAGCCTGGCCACCCTGCTGCTGCCGGAGACGGCTGGACAGCCCATGCCGGAGACGGTGGCTGATGTGGAGGCAGCTGGACGCCGCACTGTCGCCGCTGCCACTGCAGCATATAGTGACGATCAACAGGGCATCAGCAACGGCGCTCTCCAATTGGAGGATGAGATGCCGAGTTGAAAACATGGTCAGACTTGCAAGCGGATGTCAGTGACATTTCGGGAGCTCGGTGACTCGTGAGACATCACTTCATATCGGCTCCGGAGGACATGCTGCCTCTCTGCAGGATGACGGGGGCGTCCCGCCGACGCTGAAGCGGTACGAGCCGGTCAGTGGCTTATTTAAGGGAGGTCATGGGGGCCATGCCCCCTGGCGCTGAAGGTGCGCACCAGAGTATGTTGTATCCGGGGTGTCCAAAGTTTATATGGTAGCACGGCGTACATTATATGGTAGCACGGCGTACATTTTCTTCTAGGCCGTAGGGTTACATGTTAAAAAGCCATTTTTCGGGCCCACGGCTTTTTTTACCTGCAACCGATAAGACAATACAAGGTAGCTAGAAATGAACGCGTGAACGATTTTCTTTCCGATTTCCGGGGTCAAAAGTGTACGCCGTGAGGTTCGTTTTCGAGCTATTAAGCATCTCGTGAACATGCGTAGATCGAGCGACGGCCAAGCGTGGGATCGAATCCTGCTCCAGATGAAGCTTTTTATCAATATGACTGAATTAGGAAACGACGTGAAAGTCACTGATTTATCGGGCCACTGGGCGCGAATAAAAATGACTTTATTGTGCTTATAAAATCCGGCTGTTCTTTAACATATCCAATTTTACTTTGAACATACAGTGTCCCTTTAACGGTGGTCACGGGCGGGCGCCCGTGAGCGACACGCTCGCTTCCCGAACACAAAGGGGATATCAGACTATCGCTGCATTCAAACTCCATGGCACGCATGCCGCGGGCGGTCATGACTGCGACACCCGCCGGCAGAGGTGGGCAAAATAGTCGGAAAAGTATTTTCAATATAAATAGTGATAAGTTTGGATTTTATCGATTTCAAATACAAAATAAAATAATATTTGCAAAATTTCAGAGACTATTTTAAATAATTTTCAAAATAGTTTTCCGAAACGTTGCAAAAGCTGCAGTGCAGACTGCAGAGTTACACGGATCATAGCTCAATTTACTAGGGACAATTCCAAGGCAATTGCACGATGCATTTACGTTAAATGGAACGTTATTAGGTACGGATGATTTAAAATTACTAAGAAAAATTGCCTAGCGTCCCCAGTGGAGGCAGAGCTTATGATACATAGATGCACCATGCTGGCATTGTGCTTTGTCTCTTCTGAAATAAAACAGAAGCTTGGGCTGCTCAGCCCCGTTTGCTTTCCATATACAACAAATGGATGGATCGTGCACTGTGGAGCGTCCCAGTGGTAACTTTGCACTTCATCTTGGATGGTGAAAGTATAATTTTCCGAGAAGTCTCCTACGACGACGGACACTTCAGACCTAAAATTTGTGAAATAATGGCTCTGTTCCTCTGCCAGAAAATGATGGGTGGTAAATTTGCATATCTTTGCATTCATATGAGGACTGACATATATGTTAGTGAGAAAACCATCGACTAATTATATGACATCGACAAGGGTGCAGCGATCTGTGGTCACCCACTGCTTATACCGCACGTCATTTTCAGAATCACGCTGGCCGTCTTGCTCGTCGTCAGTGACGAGAACACCGTTTTCTCCGGGACAATCGCGACACAGGCCCGTCATACAGTCGTCATCGCGCACATCGCAGACAGCGTAGTCTATTAGGTCTCGGTAGGTGAGCCCAGGTATTGCCAGAGCATAAAGCATGAGGTTGACATTTTGGTGGTTTGAGCAAACGCATACGCTGTGCGTTCCGTTGCTTCCGGCCAAGACATTGTGCCTCGGGCGCAGCGAAGCAAACGAGGAAAAACTCATCTCCGGATTGTTGGGGTCAGATTTGAAGAGCTGGGGCATTCCACGACATTTCGACCAGTCGAAAACACCCTCATCTCTCATCTTAGTGTAGATAGTTATCTTGGGTCCTGAATTCAGCTGTGTAAATATTAGCTCGACCTGACCTCAGGTACTCGAGTTATAGCCTCGGGCATTTTGGAGGGTCACGTTGCAGAGGTATGTTTGGAGGCCGAAAGAGTGCATGTGACTTAACCAAATATTAAATATACTTGTATGGCTGAATTTGCAATGAAGCAAATATTATTTCCTTCAAATTTTTGCGTGACCTTGAATGACCTTGTCCACGTTACCTTGTGACCTTTTTCGGTGACCTCTCGTGACCTCGGGTACACCTCTGATTTTAATTTTTCACCTCTCAAAATACTTGTCAATGTATTGCCTAACAAGGCAAATAAAAATAGGTGTGTTTTTCCTCTAATTTCCATATTTGACATATATAATGTGCGTGTTATCGAAATACCCCCAAGGGGAGGGGTAATGGGCAAATATCTGCGAAGCTGTCAGACCGATTTGGACGGGGTCTTCACCATTCGATCTGGCGTGGTTCAAAACGTTGTGGCAGAGAGTTTTATCTACTTTGGTTCAATCTAAGCGGACTAAATTAGACCAAAAATACCCAAAATCGTTGCAGACGACGTCATGCTCAGAACCTTTGGGACCGATTTGAACGGGGTCTTCACCAATCGATCTGGCATGGTCCAAAACGGTGTCTATCAGACCAGCCCCCACCAAGTGTTTGACATTTCAAAGTGATAACGTCACCAAAGTCCCGGCCCGTGGCCTTCAACATAAGAGCCAACGGGGAATTGCGTTTTTTTTATGGTCTGAAAACCCTACTGATAAAATGTTGGTTTGCCTTACCTTTATGGATTCGTGGAGATGTGAAGATTGCAGAAAACGGGTCAGTTTGGTCATATAGTCTCATTCAAAATCCGAATTCCTTCGGCATTAGTGCACTTTTGGCCGTATATAGAACACCCATAGGCTTCAGTATCGGTGACGTCATGATCTGGCTAATCTTATGTTCTAGTAACCTTGTATCAGACGTTCTATCATTTTTGATTGAATCTAAGAGGATCAAATCAGACCAGAACCACCAAAAATAATTGCAGACAACGTCATGCTCCGAACATATGGGACCAATTTGGACACGATCTTCACCACTTGATCTGGCTTGGTCCAAAACGGGATGGTTATGAGTTTGATCGACTTTGGTTTAATCTAAGCGAACCAAAACCACCCAAACCACCAAAAATCGTTGCAGACGACATCATGCTCCGAACCTAAGAGAGCGATTTGGACGGAGTCTTCACTATTCCATCTGTCGTGGTTCATTACGTTGTGGTTGAGAGTTTTATCTACTTTGGTTCAGTCTTAGTGGACCAAATTAGACCTAAAACGCCAAAAGTTGTTGCAGATGACGTCATGCTCAGAACCTATGGAACCGATTTGAACGGGGTCTTCACCAATCGATCTGGCGTAATTAAAACGGTGTCTTAAAAAAGTTATATTAGCCGTTTTCACGAAGGACTAATTTTTATCCGGTAGTACCCGGTAATATTTCGTGCGTTTTGGGTAACTGAGTCTAGGAAAACGTTTTTCTCTGATATGTTTTTGTATCAATTGAAACTGTATTAATTAAATTTCGTGCGTTTTGGGTAACTGAGTCTAGGAAAACGGCTTTTCCCAGATATCTTTTTGCATCAATTCAAACTTTATGAATTGATATACAATTATCTGCTCTTACAATGCGAAATTTCACGTTTGTTTTCTTTGAATAATCGAATTCACAAACAAATATTACCGGGTTCTACCTAGGTATTACAAGGTAGTACCTGATAATATGTGTTCATGAATCTGATTATCCAAAGAAAACTAACGGGAAATTTCGCATTGTAAGAGCAGATAATTGTACATGAATTCATAGAGTTTCAATTGATACCGAAAATATCTGGGAAAAGCCGTGTTCCTAGACTCAATTACACAAAACGCACGGAATATTTCCAGGTACCACCGGGCACTACCGGGTAAAAATAAATCCTGCGTGAAAACGTCTATTAACTTTAATTGAATCTAAGTGTACCAAATTAGACCAAAACCACCAAAAAAACTTGCAGACGACCAGGGGTGGATTTTCCCAAAACAAAGCGTTTTTTTCGCTCGGTTTGGGGGGCCTTTTTTGGCAAAAAGGTATGCCATTTTTTATCAGCGGATTTGGGCTTCTCACCTTATTTAGCATTCCAGATTTAAAAAATGTGAAAAAACTTTTTCATGAAAAAATGAAAAAAATTGGAGAAAAAAAAACTTAAAATGGGGAAATCACATTCAAACACACAGAACACCACTTACGTAGCATATACACACGTAAGTAATAGTCACGTTTATTTTATACCAACTCGCAGGGGCGTCACCGATAATTCTTGTGGGGGTCGGCTGACCGCTTAAATGACGCAAAAATGTAGGTATATCCGTTTTGTTTGCGTGTATTAACCCTCGCCCTGGTGGGGGTAATTTTGACCCCCCCCCTCCTGAGGTTTTACCGGAATAGAGGGAAAACGGCGGCGCGCAGCACCGCCAAATTTTGCACAGCTGTTTGAACATCAATTTCCCACACTTTAACAAACCAAATTCTTCAGGTCATCCGAGGTCAGGTCACTAGGTCCCTTTAAGTGACCTTGCCTTCCAAAATGTTTGTGATCGTGCCAAAGCCACAGTTTTTATCCGAAAGATTTGACACTTGCAGGATTTCATAAGATCTTAAGTACATACAATTTGTGCATCTCGGATTTTTGGCATCGGTGACCTAAGGTCAGGGGTCAATTTCTGACCTCCCCATTATAAGTGAATGGGAAAATAAACAAATGCTTTCTATTCAGAAAATATGCGATGTATCAGGCTAATTATTTCAGAATCATGTTATTTTGGCTCATTCTGAATGATCAAGGTGCAGTTGTTGCTCAGTGATCTATACAAGGTCATCCAAGGTCATCTGAGGTCATCAGCAATAATTTGCTAATAACTTTTGATAGAAAAGAGATAGAGACGAGCGGTTGACACCGCTGTGTTTGTCTCGTCTGGCCGCATCGCCCCATATGCAACATGACCTACCCAGGTCACCAAATGACAATGACCTAAGGACATTTTTTTTTTAATTGACCTCACAAGGTCACCAAGTATTTGTTTCAAAGCGCCTTGACGAGAAAAACACGATGGTCTAAAGGCTGCCCCACACTGAGCCTCGCATGCGGATGCGAGTCTGCGAGGTGGCAGATATTGTACTCACTTTGAGGTAGTTGGGTCGGGTGGCGGGTGTCTTGCGTGTCGGAAAGGTTGTAGACTGGCACGCCAGATGATAATATATGTCAATATTGTCAATTTAATTATTTAATTTTAGAGAAACACTCGCGGGATGAAAACGACGCAACCTCGCATGCGGATGCGAGGTTGCGTGGTTTTCATCCAACGAGCGTTTCTCGAAAATTAAATAATTAAATCGACAATATTGCCACATATTACCATCTGGCGTGCCAGTCTACAACCTTTCCGACACGGAAGACACCCGCCACCCCGACCCAACTACCTCAAAGTGAGTACAATATCTGCCACCTCGCAGACTCGCACCCGCATGCTAGGCTCAGTGTGGGGCAGCCTTTAAAGTCATTGCTTTATCGTTTTTAGATAAAAAGTTATTCAGGAAAGCAAATGATACCAAAAACTGCATTTTTGACCTTTGATGGCCTCTGGAGCCTAATCTATTGATCTGAGCTCAATTTTTAGGACACCTAATGCAATTGCAAATTAATTACCTTTCGATTGATTTTTTATGTTTGTTCCTAGCTATCATAGTTCACGAGATATACGGGGTTGTTCGAAGCAAAGTCCAAAAACTGTGAAATTTTACCTTCGATGACCTCTGGTGACCTCAATATTGACCTTAGCTAAAAATTGTCTCTTTAACTTCGAATGAACACGTTGAGAGCTTTCGAACGCTTTATTCTGCGTCTTTCTATCCCTTTTCGTTTTCGAGTTAGACGGGGGGGGGGGTCATTTTGACCACCCCCCCACCACGTCGAAGTTGTCTCGGAGGGTTCCATGACAATTGCGCCAGTGACAACTGCGCCAGGACAATTGCGCCAGGGACAACTGCGCCAAGTGACAACTGCGCCAGGACAACTGGCGCCAGTGACAACTGCGCAGTGACATTTGGCGCAGGGACATTTGCGCCAGTGGACAAACTGCCGCCCAGTGACATTTGCGCCAGTGACAACTGCGCCAGTGACATTTGCCCAGTGACAACTGTGCGCCCAGTGGACGGACTGCGCCAGTGACAACTTGCGCCAGTGACAACTGCGCAGTGACAACTGCGCCAGCGACAACTGCGCCAGGACTACTGCGCCAGGACAACTGCGCCAGTGACAACTGCGCCAGTGACAACTGCCCCAGTGACATCTGCGCCAGGACAACTGCGCCAGTGACAACTGCGCCAGTGACAGCTGTGCCAGTGACAGCTGCGCCAGTGACAGCTGCGCCAGTGACAACTGCGCCAGTGACAACTGCGCCAGTTGACAACTGCGCCAGGACAAACTGCGCCAGTGACAACTGTGCCAGGACAAACGCGCCAGGACAACTGCGCCCAGTACAATGCGCCAGTGACATCTGCCCAGTGACATCTGCGGCCAGTACAGCATGCGCCAGTTGACACGCCCAGTTGGACAACTGCGCCAGCGACAACTGCGCCAGTGACAACTGCGCCAGGATAACTGCGCCCAAGTTGACAACTGCGCCAGTGAAACTGTGCCAGTGACAACTGACACTCCACGACATTAAGAAGGCTTACATGGCTAATTCCAATTGAAACAGATATAATATTACCAGGCGGCGGATCCAGGATTTCGGTCATGGGAGGGCGCCCAATACTAAAACTTTCGCCCTCTGGGAGCGGCCCTACGGCGCGCCATAGGCGAAAACCCCGGGTTTTTTTCCCCAGGCACGGTGGGGGGAGGGGAGCGCGCGCCCAAGAGCCCCTGGATTCCGCGCCTTGATTATGCGGCTTCAGGGGCGGATCTCCCATGTAGCAGGGTTAGGTAATGCCTTCCCATTTCGGTGACCTTCTCCCGATACTGGATATTTATCTTCCCTTCTTTCATTTATTTTTTTTGTATGTTCTCTGCCAATCGGAATGGGCCTATTTTGGGGAACAAGGCGTATCCAAGGAGGGATCCTGACCAACCCGCGGGTCTCTCCTTTGGGCTTGTGGGGCCCATTCTGTTTTTTCGTTTAAATGGCCTTATACAGACGGGCTCTCGCGGTCGGTTTCTTGGGCGGCCTTCCGTCCAAGGCCGTATAAGAAGGTTTAGAAACCGTCCGGCGAATCTTTAGTGGCATTCTCGCTTAACATTAGCGTGACGTCACTGGTGCCTACACCCCCATCGCGCCTCACAATACCTGGCCGCGGTGCAAGATCTGCGGGCGCTTTGTAGACGGTTAACACCGGTTTGCGGGATACCAGTGGCGATTCCAGAGGGGCGGGGGCAGGGGCCATGCCCCCCCCTGTGCGCTCGAACTTGAGGAGGCACTCTGGCCTGCCTGCAGGGGCCACTCTAAAAAGTCGCCTGCGGGCACACTAACCGCCTGATGCGGCACATTAACCGCCTGAGGGGGCCAAAAAAACCCTTTTTCTTTGGCCCCCTTTTTTCGCCATATTTCGCCGACCCTGGCCAAGTAACGGCGATTTGGGGGGGATTTACCTGGGGTCCCCCGAAAAATAATGTTTTTGGGATTTTTTTGGCGAAAAAAATGTGATAATATGCCCCTCTAAAAATATTGTGGGACCAAATTCCGATATTATTTATGGGGTTATCTTACGCCCCCGACCGAAAATTGTCCCCCTGAAGCGAATCCTGCCGGTAGCCACTTGATTCTGGCCCATTATCTGGAGGGGGCCCGACCACTGATTGCTAAAAATCATACTTTTGGGTTAAGTTGTAGTATGCTTTAATTTGTCATAACATAGCCCACTGACCGCGGACCGGAAGTAACGTTAGAGGGCACAGCGCGGCCGCCACCGACCGGCTGGGCCGCGTCAGGGTCAGGTCATGACCGGCTGGCCGGTCATGTCACTGCGGTGCAATTCCTTAGAACATCTGCCCTAAGCTAAGCTAGGGTCTGGCTGCGACAACTGCGCAGTAACAACTGCCACAAAAGCTGCAGTTCCAGCCAACAATTAACTTGGGCAGGGGCACTGATCGCGCACAATGGGATAAAACCATTGTGCGCCGATCACGTGCGAGGTTAATATTTGGCTGGGTTGTACTAGCGCAGTTGTTACTGCGCAGTTGTCACTGGCGCAGTTGTCACTGGGCGCAGTGTCCACTGGCGCAGTTGCGCCTGGCGCAGTTTGTCACTGGCGCAGTTGTCACTGCGCAGTTGTCACTGGCGCAGTGTCACTGGGACGCAGTTGTCACTGGCGCAAATGTCACTTGGGCGGGGGGCCAGTTTTGTTTCCAAAAACTTTTTTGGGCCGGGGGCCAAAAGTTTTGTCACTGCGCAGTTGTCACTGGCGCAGCTGTCACTGGCGCAGTTTTCCTGTCGCAAGTTTTCACTGGCGCAGTTGCTTCCTGGCGCAGTTGTCCACTGGCACGTCACGGCGCAGTTGTCCCTGGCGCAGTTANTTATTGAATTGCATTTTGCTTCAGGAATGGTCTATTTACAGCCTGTTAGAGCTTAGCTGATATTTGCGCCAAAGTGGTGTGTAGTGAGGTCACTAAGTTCGATATTACTCGAAAAAAAATTCGACTATTTTTTTTTCAATGAAGACGCCAAATTGATGTACCCGAAGTTTGGCGTTGATAGCGCTGTTCGTTTGTGAGCTATTGTGCAAATCCATGAGGGGGAGGGGCGTTTTTCGCCCCCCCAGCCAATGGCGGGTTAAGTAAAATATAATTTGTATTTTTTACTTTTTATTTGCAATTTGTATCAAAACTCACTTTTCTACGGGTTTCAAACATTTATCGTCTTCCCTCAAACATTGCATAACATGATGTAAATAAAACGTCATCATCTCCCAAAGTACATCAAGTACATCAATTTACTGGAAATTCTACGTCAATATCTATAATAAATTTCAAGATATTGATAAAAAGCGGGGCGCGGGTTCAGGGGCAGATCAAGGAGGGCACTGGGAATGGCAGCCTCCCTCAATGGAAATTGGTGAAACAAGTGAATCAGGTCACAAAAGATCACTATTTGCAAGAGATCTACGGAAGTCAGGCGACACATGTTTTATGGGTTATTTTACACGTATAATTTGATAGCAGCACCTGTTTTCACAACCTGATTCCAAATAAAGTCAAGGTCAGGTCACATCAAGTCATCATTTGAAATTGGTTAATATAGATAAAAAGGCATGCTTGTTGAGCAGTTTTGTCTATAAAAATACAGCGGTTGCATTTTATTGTTTGTATCTGTAATAAGGAATAAGGATAGTTATGGGCATGGTGGGGAGACTTCGCAGTCTATGTTGCAGCCCTAGGGGTGCAGCCAGGGGGCAGAGGGGGTACGTGCCCCCCCCTTCGGGTCGACTTTCACACTAAACAATTATCGGTGACGTCCCTGTTTGCGAATTTATAGGGGTCCTGTAGAATATAGGGGTTTAAATCCGTCATGATTTTTTGCACATTTTTTCGAGGAGACCTTTGCCGAGGGGGCATCTGGAGATGCCGTGCCCCCCTTGTTGAAGGTCTGACTGCGCTTCTGTGCAGCCTTTATCATGTTACGCACTTTTCATCAAAACTTAATATTTCATTTTACTTGTTTCTGGTTTGTCAGTTCTCCTTTGTTTATCGTATCTTGTTTCAAATTGGCTTAATGCTCTTGAACTTTTGACTTATCTATTAACAAAGGTATTTCATTTGTGAATAACTCTTCGTGAGAGAACGAAAATAATCTCTTTGGTGTTCGATGACACGGTTTGTACTCACCTACTGCTTGAGATAGTCCCGTTAATGTATATCTGGTCACTACAGGCAAAAAACTTACTTCTAAAAATGACATATGAGTTTACTTATAGCTAGTGAAGCATATGTCAGTCAAATAGCAAAGATATTGTTTCAAAAATTTCGGTTTGGATGTTCGTCCTAACGTGGCTCTCTCAGTATGTATAAAGATACTTTTTAAATAGCTATATATTTATTGATTTTGTGAAAAACTTATTTAAAACACGGTTTTTGTCATTTTAAAGGTTAAAAACATTAAATTTTGAAAATCCGAGATGACCATTTAAAAAGAAGATGTGTTTTTTGCGATTTGCTTAAGTACTCGAATGTCTACGATTTTTCAAACATTTTTTTTTCCACGAACACGCTCGAAAATATTTACAGCATTATATAAATGTGTTCCAATAATTTGACAATTAGACCTAAATCATATACCTTGACCATACCAGATTTTAGGGTGGCACTTATATATGTTTGCCTCTTGCAGATTCAAGGGGGCACGGTGCCCTGGTGCCGCCTCCCCCCGTTCCGCCGCCAATATTTTTTGTCATTTTAAGGGTTAAAAACATAAAACTTCGCAAATCCGAGATTACCATTTAAAAGAAGGTGTGATTTCCTTTCTTTTTGGTGTTTTTTGTTTGCGATTGGCTTAAATACTCGATTTTCGAAAAATTGCAAACATTTATTGTTTTTCCACGAGCACGCGAGTTGTTGAAATGGTCCTGGTCTGGTCCCAGGCGCGTAGCCAGAATTTCGTCCAGAGAAAGGGGGGCTCTTCAAAAGGGCCCTTCCAGAGCGTTTAAAGGGCCTCCTTCCTAAAAAAATGGATGTGAAAAACTCTACGGATTTCGGCCACTTTATTTTGTGATGCACATTTGTTTCTTCAACTTTTGATGAGCTGGATTGGACCAGGACCCCAGGGCCCCCAGAGAGGCCCATGAAACAGGCACATAACCAGGATTTGGTCCGGGGACGGCGCCTCAAAAGGGTCTCTTTCAGGCACGTAGCCAGGATTTCGCCCGGGGAGGCACCACGAGAGAGCCCATTCCCGAGCGTTGAAAGGGCCAAGTAGAACGGATGAAAAGGTCTGCTCCCTCCGTACTGGTGAGGGACCCATTTGGCATGTTCATGGGCCCTTCTGACCCACTCAAGGGTCTTTCTATCTGCTCAGGGGCCCCTCTGGCCTTCACAGGAGCAGGCACGTAGCCAGGATTTCGGTCAGGGGGGGCACGTAAAAAATCAAATTTTGCTCCTCAGCCATATGCTGCTGACCGGAGGGAGGGGGGGGGGGGCTAGGGTACTGGCAGATCTAGTCGTTTTTTTGGGAGGGGGAATCCAGTGGACTATTTCCCAAAAGCTGTTGAGCGGGGAGGTAGCGGGCCGTCAGCCGTCAGCCGAAAGTTGTTGACCGTGGGGAGGGGGATAGAGCGCAATCGTCAGCCCGACAGCAACTATAGATCCGGCCGTTTTTTTGTGGGGAGGGGGGAAATCATGGTTTCAGGATCTTGGGTGGGGCATGACCCTAAATCGCTTCGTCATCGGTCATACCTGGATCCGTCAATGCCTACCTACCTATAGTTCGTTTTATTTTGATTGGCATAATCACGGGCGTCGCCGTTAATTTTTGATTGGGGTGGTCGGCTGAAATAGCAAAAATTGTACCCCATTTTATGTGTGTATTTAAGCCTTTGCAGCATTTTCAATGGGATTTTCATGATAGGTACTTGCCATTTTGCGCCACAAAGCAGTGTGAACTTTTTACGGGTATGCCTTAAAAAATAGGTGGTGGGCCTTGTAGAGGATAAAAGGCTAAACAATAGCATGCATTCAATTCAGCGCTACGACGAACTGAAAACGATGACGATGGCTTCGTTATGACAATGACCACTGATGTGGCGCCGCGAAGCGGCGTGAAAGTTTATATTTTAGGTCGTGGAAAACGAAATTTTGATAACAAAACCAGACCGTGAGTGGAGCCAAGCCTCGTTTTCTTGGTTGCACATCTCGGCATGATAACAAATGAAAAGAAGGTAGCTTTTCATATACTCTAGCATCGGATAGTAAATCACGATGACCGTTGGCAGTCAGCGCTCAGTAGTACTAGTTACATATCATTATTAAATAGCTGTAATGCATATGTGCCGAACTGCTAACCACAACTGGTAACAGTGTAAATGCGTTGAAAGCAGCAATAGCCAGAACGTTTTTATACGTATAAATGGTCCTTGTGATCTGAGGAGCCTGGGGAAGATGGCCCTGGCCTGGTCCTACTATTAGGCTCTTCAGTTCAGCAAGGTTGGGCAGGTGAGCAGCTCGGGTGCCTACTGCCGTTGTCCGTGTTCTTTGCGTTTCGCGTCGCTTTTTTTCGGAAACTCGGGAACTAAGCTAAACATGTTATCCGTCTTAAAGTTAATATTTGATGAAGGGAGTGGGCCTGAGGCCAGCCTAGGAGACCTTTGCCAGACACTTAATGGGATTCATTTCCCATTTTTTTCCAAATTCTATATAAGCAATTGCAAAGTTGTGTCATGCCGCGAAGCGGCGCGCAAATTTTAAAGTGTTCACTGTGAATAGCTGATTTTACTGCGGCAAAGTCAACTTTACAGTTCCGTTATAGATAAATGTTGCTAAAACAAAGCTTAAATGGCATTTTGGAAAGGCTAAATCGTAAATTTTTCTCAGACTTGGGGGGGGGGTTGTTTGCAAAAACATGCTTTTGCCCACCGACTTTTCGCTTGGGGGGGGGGCAATTGCCCATTTTGCCCCCTGGATCCGCCTCTGGCAGGGAACGCACAGGGAGGGGGACATACTTGTGTGAAATTGGTCCCCAATTCCTTGCCGGGGGGGGGGGGGGCATTTGCCCCTGATGCCCCCTGGATCCGCCAGTGTGTACCTAATGTAAGTGTCACGCTAATATCTATCATAGTTGTAAAAATATTGACAATCTTTAGGAGCGGGGATAAATGTCCCCCCCCAGGTGGGGCGCGGGCTCATTAGGAACCCACAAAGAAATAAGTCAACGATATAGGGTTGAAATTGACCTCTAATTTGACCTGATAGTAAATTGAGTTATATAATATATATCTTTTGGAACAAATTACAAAAAAGTAAGTCAGCTTTCTTCGGAGGGACGTGCCCTCCATTTTTCAACTGCGGGGGACGCGTGCCAGCCGTCACCCCTCGCCTCCGACGCCCATGCCGAGAAGATGTACGTAATAATATGGTTTGGTTGGGCTTGGCTTGTGGACCAAGCACCGCATCCTCTTTGGGATCATGGTGCTGGAACTCTCACCCTGTTCCGAGGGTTATTACGAGCGAGCGCCGAACGCTCGCTCGTCTTTACCGTGCGTATATGGGGAAAATTGATTTATGAGCGACCCGACCCCGACCCGACCCGACCCGTTGGCGACTCTTTTGAGAAGCTCATCATTCTTTGGGACCGCACGTTCCGATTTAACAAGCGGGCTTCTTGCTGAGAAGCCCCATCCAACCTACCATGTTTTTTACCAGTGCCGACTCATGTTTTTTTTGTGACTACCACGGCGCGTGGCGCGTGCCGCGTGAGGGGTTGTTGAAATGTGTTTGTTGCAAGAAACTCCGCAACATTTGTGCGCTGGGCTGATTGTGTCAGCGCAACGGCCGCTGACAGCCCGCAACGGACGCTGGGCAATCAGCGCAATCAGCGGAACCGACGCTGGGCTGATTGTCTCGAAATTAGGTGTGTGGTAGGGATCCTCAGCCACCGCTTTTCACTAGTCAGGGGTGCCTCTGACGGGCGCACGTGCACACCGGGTTGACACCCCTATTCTATATCTCAGGAGGCTGAACCGATTGTCTCGAATTTGATTGTGTTAGGGACCCTTCAGCCACCGCTTTTCCACAAGTCAGGGGTGCAGTGACTTGCACGTGCGCACGTGCACACCCGTATTCTTATATCCAGGAAACGTCTGAACCGATTGTGTTCGAATTTGGTGAGTGGTTAGGGACCTCTCAGCCACTGTCTTTCCACAAGTCAAGGGTAGGGTACCTCTGCACGTGCGCACGTGCATACCCCTATTCTATATTTCAGAAACGGCTGAACTGATTGTGTTCGAATTCGGTGAGTAGTTAGGGACCTCTCAGCCGCCGCCTTTCCACAAGTCAGGGGTGGGGGTCTCTGCACGTGTACACGTGCACACCCCTATTATATATCTCAGGAACGGCTGAGCCGATTGTGTTCAAATTGAAGATGTTGTGTTAGGACCTCTCAGCCTCCACATTTTCCAATAAGTCAGGGACGAGGTCTCTGCCACGTGGCGCAATCGTGCGCCCACCTTTTTTGGTATGCGGTCAACTAGCCAGAGGACACGTGCCCGCCAGTGACAAACTGCGCCAGTAAAACTGAGCCAGGGACAACTGAGCCAGAGACACTGCGCCAGTGACAACTGCCCAGTTGACAACTGCGCCAGTGACATTTGCGCCCAGTGACAACTGCCGCCAGTGACAAACTTGACGCCAGTGACAACTGCGCCGTGACAACTGCGCCAGTACATTTGCGCCAGTGACAAACTGCGCCAGTGACAACTGCGCAGACAAAACTGCGCCAGTGACAGCTGCGCCAGTGACAACTGCGCCAGGACAACTGCGCCAGGGACAACTGCGCCAGTGACATTTGCGCCAGGGACATTTGCGCCAGTGACAACTGCCCAGTGACAACTGCGCCAGTGACAACTGCGCCAGTGACGACTGCGCCAGTGACAACTGCGCCAGCGACAACTGCGCCAGGACAACTGCGCCAGAACAACTGCTTCCAGTGACAAGTGCGCCAGTACAACTGCACCAGGACAACCTGCGCCAGTACAACTGCGCCAGTGACAACTGCCCAGTGACAACTTGCCGCCAGTGACAGCTGCGCCAGGACAACTGCGCCCATGACAACTGCGCCAGGACAGCTCGCAGTGACAGCTGCGCCAGTGACAACTGCGCAGTGACAACTGCGCCAGTTGACAAAACTGCACCAGGACAACTGCGCCAGTGACATTTGCGCAGTGACAACTGCGCCAGGACAACTGCGCCAGTGACAACTGCACCAGTGACAACTGCGGCCATGACAAATTGCGCCAGTAACAAACTGCGCTAGTAAAGAAACCCAGCCAAATATTAACCTCGACAACTGATCGGGGCACAATGGTTTTATCCCATTGTGCCGATCAGTGCCCACTGCCCAAGTTAATTGTTGGCTGGTAACTGCACTGGTGCAGTTGTTACTGGCCGCAGTTGTTCGCAGCCAGACCTTAGCTACTAGGGCAGATGTCCTAGACATCTGCACCAGTGACATGACGGCCAGCCGGTTCATTATGACCTGACCCTTGACGGCCAGCGGTAGTGGCGGCTGGCTGTGGCCCCTAACGTGTTGCGACAACTGCGCCAGGACAATTCTGCGCCAGTGACAACTGCGCCAGTAACAACTCGGTCACCGAAATGGGAAGCATTGCCTACCCTGCCTACATGGGAGATCCGCCCCTGAAGCCCAGTAATAGGGCGGATCCAGGGGCTCTTGGCGCGCCACCCCCCCCCCCACCCCCTGAACCGGGTTTCGCCTTATGGCGCGCCCGTAGGGCGCTCCCGGAGGCGAAAGTTTTAGTATTGGGCGCCCTCCCATGACCGAAATCCTGGATTCCGCGCCTGGTAATATAATTATCCGTTTCATTGGAATTATAGCCATGTAAGCCTTCTTAAATTCGTGGAGTATCCCCAGTGTCACTGGCCAGTTGTCACTGGCGCAGTTTCGTCACTGGCGCAGTTGTCACTGGCGCAAATTGTCACTTGGCGCAGTTGTCATGGCGCAAAATGTCACTTGGCGCAGTTGTCACTGGCGCAGTTTTTGTTCCACTGGCGCAGTTGTTCACTGGCGCAAATGTCCCTTGGCGCAAATGTCAACTGGCGCAGGTTGTCACTGCGCAGTTCACTGGCCGCAGTTGTCACTGGCGCAGTTGTCCGGCGCAGTTGTCACTGTGGCAGTTGTCCTGGCGCAGTGTCACTGCGCAAATGTCACTGGCGCAGTTGTACTTGCGCAAGCTGTCACTGGACGCAGTTTCACGGCGCAGTTTTCACTGTGCAGTTGTCTGGCGCAGTTGTCTAGGTGCAGTTTGTCACTGAGCGCAGTTGTCACTGGCTCAGATGTCATTGGGGCAGTTTGCACTTGGCGCAGTTGTCACTGACGCAGTTGTTCCTGCGCAGTTGTCCTGGCGCAGTTGTCGTGGCGCAGTTCACTGGCGCAGTGTCACTTGGCGCAGTTCGTCACTGGCGCCATTGTTCACTGGCGCAAATCACTGGGCAGTTGTCACTGGCGCAAAGTCACTGGCGCAAATGTCACTGGCGCAGTTGTCACTGGCGCAGTTGTCCCTGGCGCAGTTGTCCCTGGCGCAGTTGTCACGGCGCAGTTGTCACTGGCGCAGTTGTCCCTGGCGCAATTGTCCTGGCGCAGTTGTCACTGGCGCAATTGTCATGGAACCCTTTTTGTACCTATCTCAAAAACTACTTCCCCGATTGAATTGAAATTCACCATACCTACATTTCCTTCGCGCTCTCTCGTTCATCGCCAACTACGGCGCTTTACTGGTTATATGGGGGCCAGTCGACTGTTTCAGTGGCCTGCGCAGGGATTTGACCCCGGGTCACCGGCACAGAAGACAGGAATCCTACCCCTGCGCCAGATCGCTCCCCACGTAATCATATCAGAACTGTCTTCGCGCCATTCAAACTGTGAAGGAAAATCCTATACGCCTGCGTGACGTCATGTGACCAGGAGACTTGACACCCTCTGACTTTACATGAACTTGGTTTTGAAACACAGTGCAGGGGGGCTTCAATAGTGTTGTGGGCCATAGGAAAGCCTGATTGGCTAGCATCGGCATTTGAGTGACGTCACTGGGTATCACCGGACACAAGAGCGCTGCCGGACCGTTCTCAAAACGAGAACGAAACAGCGGCCATTTGGATTTTGACAATGTTGGCATGGAAGAGAAATACTTTTTTAATTTTTCATCCATGATGTTGGGAGGGCTTTGCTGGGATATGTTGAGGGATTGGGCGATATTTTGTTATGGTTCTGTTTATGTGATCCTGAAAGTTATTTAGGTATATCAGTCATAGGAAATTTTCAAAAGTAATCTAACGACAAAGGCCCCTTTGACCGACAAATAGCCCCTCAGACAGACAGAAAGCCCCTCAGAACCGACAAAGGGCCCCTCAGAAGTACAGAAGACCTCTCAGACAAACAGAGGGCCCCTCAGGCCGATATAGGTCTCATCATGCCGGCCGTGGGCCCATCTCAGACCGACCAAGGCTACCCTCATACCGACAGAGGGCACCACAGACAGATTGAGGGCCCTTCAGGCAGATCGAGGGCCCCTCAGGCCAACCGAGAACCCCGTATGTCGACCGAGGGCCCCTCATGCCGACTGAGGGCCCCCTCATACCGAGAGGGTCCCTACAAACCGAGAGGGCCCGCGCCCCTCAGGTCAACCAAGGACCCCTCAGAAAGACAGTTAGGGCTCCTCAGGCCTACAGAAGGTTAATTATACCGCAACAGAAGGCACAATCAGGTTGACTGAGGGGACCCTCAGACCGATAGATGGTCCCCTAAGACCAACAGAGAGCCCCCTCAGACCGACATTGGGCCCCCTCAGACCAAGAGAGGNGGAGCAATGCCCTTATAAGGAGATCCGATCTAAAAATTGATTTATTTGCTGACATCCCTCACCTTCAAACCAATTATCATGCTTAAAAAATGCTAATCACGCGCTAATTTTGTTTTCAATTGAATCGGCACGAATCACTCGACCATATATGCCTGTACCGGCAAAATTGATGTTGAACTTTGACATCTGACTTTAGCATCTGCCAAAGTTCAACATCGACTTTGCCGGTACAGGCATATATGATCGAGTGATTCGTGCCGATTCAATTGAAAACTAAATTAGCGCGTGATGAGCATTTTTTAAGTGTGATAATTGGTTTGAAGGTGAGGGATGTCAGCAAATAAATCAATTTATAGATCAGATCTCCTTATAAGGGCATTGCTCCGCCCATTTTGTGACATCACAATCTATTTTTTGATCGATTCATTTTTTGATCGCCTCCCCGTAGTTTGCCCAACTGAAATGAGATATTCTGCATCAATTGGTGGGTATATTATAGGGATTAACTAATAACTAATGGTGGTAGACCTGTTGTTACCGCCCAGACTGCTTGACCATTAACGCAATAATACATCAATATTGATCAAAAAGGCGAATTATTACATGAAAGTTCACAATAAAAATACATCAGCATAAAATATAATGGGCGTAAATAAACAGAGAACTGAACGTGACTGAACCTCACCCACCCGCAGGGTCCACGGTCATAAGATGTTGGTAGAATGCATGTAATAACCAAGGCCCCAAGGCCCTATAAGAGTAATAACAATAAAATACCTTGACCTCTCCTACCTCCTCTCCTGTCAGCGCGTGTGTATTATGTTATTTATGCACTGAAATGCGTATGTGCTTGGCGTATGTGGAATTTTGATTTGTATTTTGTACATTCGCGGCGCGCGTAATTTTTATTTCAGACGCCTACTCGCCGCGTAATTTTTATTCCAGACCGCTACTCGCCACTATATTGGGAAAAGTGTGCATCTTAGGAAATTTTACACGGAACTTAGCGCGGGAGGGGTGCGGCTAAATATTGGGTATAACCATTGACCTCTATAGGGTCTTCTCAGATGACGTCACTGGCCGCCATTTTTTGAGGATTTGGGCCGACGAAAGTCGCGGCCACTAAAGTACAAATCACGCAATAAGGTATTGGATTTCACGTATTTGCAGGCACGATTGATTGATTTATATCGGTGAATTGAGGTAGTGTGAGTGCCATGTCCCCTCTGTGGTCTCAAATCTAACGTATTCAATAACGTTAGAACAAACGCAATTCACCGATGGATTGCTGAAGTTTTGCGGCAATCCAATCGACCATCGAACCAATCATTCGGTGTTTCAGTTTTCAGTCATAAGACTCATAGTCAGGTACTTGTTTCAGTAAATTACCACCACAATATTTTATCAGTGGCAGTCCAGGGGGTGGCCGCAGGGACCTCGGCCCTCTCCCCGCCAGAAAACGAAAAGAAGGGCGCCCTCACGGACTGTCCGTCGCCGGACGCCCGGAGATGGGCGTAAGGATGGACGGTAAACCCACGGAAGGGAAATAAATTGGCGCTCAAGCGTCCCTGTTTTGAGTACAGCTCGCCCTCAGACCACTTAAGCATCTATATCCTATCATTTGCCCCCCTTGATTGTTGGAAAGCGTCCTAAATTTCCTGACGGCTCAATCCGCTAAAAAATCATGGATCCGCCCGTGATTTTTATAGTGCCATCAGTTGGTCCTTGAGTAATATGAGCTAGTGCTAATAGGAGGAACATTCCAGTACTGAATGTAATGACAAGGATGGCCAAAGCTGCAGCATCATCCTGCATTTCACTCAGTGGCTACCATCGTAACGGTCGAAGTCCCCAGAATGGCGTAGTTTTTCTTGATATCTTTCGGCTGCCTGTCTTAATCTTCCATGGACCCCAAAATATCCTGGGCAACATGCCTCAGGATGTGTAAAAATTATTTTTCTTTCCAGTGGACATGCTCTTGATATGATGTTACACCAAATAAGCAGATAGAATGTGCCAAAATCGCAGCGTGTCCACACAACCAATGCTGGACACATGGGAAACAGTATGGCAGCCCACCGAGTCTTCGGAAAAAAAATGGCCGCCGCGAAAGGTCCGTGACGTCAGTGAGAAGACCCTATATACGGCCTTGAGCCAGGTCATATTTTATCTTATCTACCAGCCATTTGAAGCTGAACTAAGTAGACCACCGGATGACGTCACCGGAGGCAGTTGGCTCCTGCGTCGGCGCTGCGCTCACGCGCAATTAGTCAGCCGCCAGTTACAGCTGCACAGTGGGCGCATGCGGCGCAGGGGTAGGGGAGAGATAAAAAGGGGTCAGCTGACCCCCACCGAAATTTCGGAGGCGCACGCATCACAAGAACCCGTATTCTGGCCGTAGGCGTACCCAAGGGGGGGAAGGAGCAATTGCCTCCCCCCTCTGAAGGTTCGTGCGTGCCCCCTTGGCCAATGAGCCCCCTTGGCCAATGGGCCCCCTTTGTAATTAGGGCCCGAAGGGCGCTATTTTCTCTTTAAAGACCACGCGAAGCGTGGTCTTCAGAGTGTTTAGACTCTTAGAGCACATCAGAGGTTCTTCAGAGGTTTTCGAGGTTAGAGTACCCTCTAATGGCGGCCAGAGTGTCTTCTCAGGTGGCAAGAGGGCCCCACAGGCGGGTCGATAACCCTCTGGCGCGGCCAGAGTGCCCCCTCATGGGCGGTCAGAGTGCTCCTCAGGGCGGCCAGAAATACCCCTACAGACGGCCAGAGTGCCAACTCACGGCCCAGTGTCTTCTCAAGTGGCAAAAGAGGGCCCCCTCAGCAGACTTGTGAATTGATTCGAATCAATACAAATTGAAATTTGATAAAATTGTAATGAATGATTCAATCAGTTTCCTGCTGTCCCCCCAAAAAGAATGATTCATTGTGCTATGAATGATTCAATCATCCTATTTCTTTTAATGAATGATTCAATGATTAATTGAATCATTCATGAGGCATGAATGAATCGATTCATGACTGATTCACGTAAAATAAGAATGATTCAATAAAAAATAATTATTCAATCAGAATCAATCACAAGTCTGCTCCTCAGGCGGTCAGAGTCATAGGCGTACCACCCAGCCAACAATTAACTTGGGAACTGATCGGGCACAATGGTTTAATCCCATTGTGCCCCGATCAGTGCCCAAGTTAATTGTTGGCTGAGCAAGGGGGAAGGAAAAATTGCCCCCCTGAAGATCTGTTGCGTGCCCGCCTCGAACTCATGTGCCCCCTTTTCGCCATATTTCGCCGACCTGGCCAAGTACGGCGATTTGGGGGTGGATTTACCTGGGTTTCCCCGGAAAAATAATGTTTTTGTGATTTTTTGCGAAAAAATGTTGATAATATGCCCCTTTAAAAAAATTGTGGACGCAAATCGATGATTTTAGTGGGTTATCTTATGCCCCGACCGAAAATTGCTCCCGCCCCCTGAAGCGAACCTGGGTAGCCACTGAATTCTGGCCCATATCGGAGGGGCCCGACAACTTGATTGCCTAAAAATCATACTTTGGGTTAGTTGTAGGTATGCTTTATATTTGGTCATACATAGCCACCTGACCGGGACCGGAGTAACGTTAGAGGCCACAGCGCGGCCGCACCGACCGTGGCCGGTCATGTGTGGTGCGATGTCCTAGGACATCTGCGCTAGCTGCAGGGTCTGGCTGCGACAACTGCGCCAGTAAACAACTGCAACCAGTGCAGTTCCCAGCCCCACAATTAACTGGCAGTGGGCCACTGATCGGGCCACAATGGGATAAAACCATTGTTGCCCGATTCAGTGTCGAGGTAATATTTGGCTGGGTTGTTACTAGCGCAGTTGTCACTGGCGCAGTTGTCACTGGCGCAGCTGTCACTGGCGCAGCTGGCGCAAATGTCACTGGCACAGTTGTCACTGGCGCAGTTGTCCCTGGCGCAGTTGTCCCTGGCGCAGTTGTCCCTGGCGCAGTTGTCACTGGCGCAGTTGTCCCTGGCGCAATTGTCCCTGGCGCAGTTGTCACTGGCGCAGCTGTCACTGGCGCAGTTGTCCCTGGCGCAGTTGTCTGGCGCAGTTGTCCTGGCGCAGTAGTCCTGGCGCAGTTGTCGCTGGCGCAGTTGTCACTGCGCAGTTGTCACTGGCCGCAATGTCACGGCGCAGTTGTCACGGCGCAATGTCACTGGCGCAGTGTCCACTGGCGCAGTTGTCACTGGCCGCCAAATGTCCCTGGCGCCAAATGTCACTGCGCAGTGTCACGGACCGCAGTTGTCCCTGCGCAGTTTCCACTGGGCGAGTTGTCACTGGCGCAGTTGTCCCTGCGCAATTGTCCTGCGCCGCAGTGTTCACTGGCGCAATTGTCATGGAACCGATTCAATTATTCAATAAGCTGTGCCGGCCGGCGTCAATCGGGGAGCCGAAACCTGTGACGTCATCCGGGCAGGTTCACCAATGTAAACAAATAGCCGGATGATTTTACCTTCTATATACGGCCTTGCTTTCAACGCAAGAACTGAAGTTTACGGCACACAATATATAGGGCCTTGGGTGCTGCTATTTTGTGCTACAAAATTCATCTGCGTTATATCTGGCTTAAGCGCGCAATAATTGTACAATCTGGCAAAGTTAGTCCTACTATAGGATTCAGCCAAACTATTTCAAATCTCCTACGAAAAGTTTTTAGTGCTTCTTATGAATACAAAAGTAATAATTATTTGTCATCAAATATAGTAAATATTTCTAAATATATAATATAAATGAGATCGATAGTTGAACGAATAAAATAATTAAATATCACGGAAAATATAGTATATTTTTGGTATAAAACTTAGCCCAACCTGTTGTTATAGGGCCTTGGTTTTTCGTTTCTCCGCGCGGAGGTGCCCCGGTGCAGGCACATTACTGCGCATGCGCTCATTATTAACCCAGCAGGTAGCCGCTACACTTCGAATATTGCTGGGGATATTTTCTCGCAGATTCTCCCAAACAGTCTCTGAACATTCTCCCCCCAAAAGTATCTAATATGGTACCAGAATCTAGGCGGGCGAATGGGCTGAATAGTAGGCTGAATTGGTGGGCTGAACAATATACCCCTGGGCTGAACCTGGCTGAACGTGGGCCAACTTCCACTACATCCAGATTCCAGACCAAATCCAGACCGCACCCGCTAGTTCCTCGGAAAGCGAATTCGCTCTGTTGCCGAGGTTGCCGATCAAACATCTCTCGCCTAGTATTAAAGTTGCCTTGATCTCTCCCGGGAGGCGCGCAACGGGAACAGACCCTAAATTTTACTTTGGAGTTAGGGCGTTCGGTTGGCGGAAGCGGAAGGTGAGGTGTTTGTGGGGGCGATGAATTAATTATTTTGTACTAACAAGTAACAACTGTTTAAATGTGTCGCAGTTATCTGTCGCCTTCAAAACCACTTTTTCCAACTTTTTGCCTCAATTTATCTCTTTGCCTTTCCTCGAGCTTAAAACAACGTTATCCACAACTTTGTTCCCAAACACTGGGGGCAGAGCGCTACAGGGGCTAATATGTAAATGTAAAATTTTAATGGGTCCTTTTTTGTTTTCGTTTTTCTTTTGTGCTCAATCTAGAATCTTTAGAGAATAGTATGATACTACTTTGCACCTTAACAAACAAAATACCATGACCTTTTCCTCGAAGATATGAAAAATCCAAAAGTTATCAAAAATTAAGTTATTATTTCGTAATATTTCGGCCACAGGCCTTTATCAAACAGTCAACATTTTGATACAACGCCTTTCTAACTGCTTCTTAACCAAATTAATGCTTCACTATCGTGACAATTTTTTAAAATATTTAAATGAAGCATTAATTTTGTTAAGAGGTAGTTAGAAAAGCGTTGTATCAAAATGTTGACTGTTTGTTAAAGGGCTGTGGCCGAAATATTACGAAATAATAACTTAATTTTTGATAACTTTTGGATTTTTCATATCTTCAAGGAAAAGGTCATGGTATTTTTTATTTTTTTATTTTGACAACTATTTTCCTCACACAAGCACTAAGCTCTATTAAATACTTTGCACCTTGTTTATTAAGCGCAGCCCAGTCAGGGCCCTATTAAAATTTGCCATTTATACATTAGCCCCTATGGCGCTCTACAATGTTTTGCCCCCCAGTGACTGGTGGCATCACCACAGTGTAGGAACAGGCCGCCCGGCGTATTCGGCATGCAAGTCAGCTGTCTAGGACCTAGGTATCTATGGATGTCAGTGATCTGCAGACGATCCCTATCGCCATGACCCTCAGACCTGGTTTCCTGTCATTTTCCTCTATTTTGAACTGCCCTCCCTACCACATTCACCTCTCGATTGCAATCCCCATCCCCTCCCATTCATATTACCCTTTTACCTGACTGGAAAAAATACACACTACACTGAATGCCTTGGCAGAGCCGCTGCACTGAAATTTTGGCGCAATGGCAGTTGTGTCAAAATTTAGTGGGTGCTACACCACATGCACAACACCTGAGGTCATCAGTTTCATATTGGCTAATGAAATTGTATGCGCTGAATCAATTGGTGCTTACGGAGAGCAAATCGGTCCTGCTGTTGCTGGAATTCCATTTTGCTGCAAATTTCAGCCATGCTTTCCATGCTATCTTTGCTCTATTATCTGTTTGGCTATTCACTTGAATGTTCCTGCCTTAGTTATTGGTTAATCCTTATAATGTACCCTCCATTTGATACAGAATGTCACATTTATTAAGTACAAATGTGTTTCCCAAAACATTTTGCACCATAACTAATTTAACTTTAATAATTAATATCTCACCGCTTCCTCGCACCGCCCGCACCAAACATTGTTTACTCAACAGCTGATTGTCCTTAGAGCTGCTTTATTGAGCGTCTTGGGGTAGCGCAACCAGGCGACAAATTCTCAAACAATTATTATCAACAAATGAAAATGTGTCATTTTCTGAGGCGGCCAAAGGCCTCAAAGTAGGCACCATACTCAACCCCTTGTGAAGCCGGAGGCCGTATATTGACCCAACCTCCATAAAGGTTAGGTCAGATTCGGTTATGACATTAAAACTGCAGCTCTAGTCATGTGACATGACATACATGGCGGCACGTGGCAGCACAGTTTTATATGACCGTGATGACGGATCCACTCGGGGAAGAAATTGTAAGGTGCTGCTCTGACCGCTGTCCAGTGTCCATGCTCTGTAACGCTCCCTCCTGTATATTGTATAATATCCAATATATGCGTCATGAGAATGGTGACCCCGTTTGCCGCAGCTCGGTGTCAGTGTACGCCAGGTCCGCCAGGCCCGCCCGCGTCCGGCCCAGGATGCCGCGATGGCAGCCTCGTCACACCATGTATCTGGCGGCCAGCCTGTCCGCCTGGGGGGACCGCATGTGGACGTTCGCCGTGGGCCTGTACATGGTGTACGCCACGCCCGACTCACTACGGCTCACCGCCATCTACGGTCTGGTCATCTCGGTGTCAGTGATCGCGCTGGGTGCCACTGTCGGCCGCTGGGTGGACACCACTGGCCGTCTCAGAGGTTAGTAGGGTGCCACCGGCCGTCTCAGAGGTTAGTAGGGTGCCACCGGCCGTCTCAGAGGTTAGTAGGGTGCCACCGGCCGTCTCAGAGGTCTTAGGGTGGCACCGGCCGTCTCAGAAGGTTCTGTAAGGGTGCCCCACCGCCGTCTCAGAGGTTTAGTAGGGTGCCACCGGCCGTCTCAGAGGTCCTGTAGGTGCTAACTGCTACCGCCCCATATCAGAGGTCTGTTGGGTGCCACCGGCCATCTTCAGAGGTTTCTTGTAGGTGTCCACCGGTCGTCTCAGAGGTCTGTAGGGTTTTACCCCGCCCGTCTCAGAGGTTAGTAAGGGTGCCACCGGCCGTCTCAGAGGTCCTGTAAGGGGCCACCGCCCATCTCAGAGGTCTGTAGGGTGCCAACCGCCTATCTAAAAGGTCTGTAGGGTGCACGGCCCGCCTCAGACGTCTGTAGTGTGCCAACCGCCTATCTCAAGAGGTCTTAGGGTGCCACCGCCATCTCAGAGGTCTTGTAGGGTGCCAAACGCCTATCCTCAGAGGTCTGTTAGGGTGCACCCGGCCGCCTCAGAGTCTGTAGGGTGCCATCCGCCTATCTCAGAGGTCTGTAGGTGCCAACCGGCGTCCTCAGAGGTTCTGTAGGAATGCCACCGCCGTTCTCAGAGGTCCTGTAGGGTTGCCACCCCGGCCGTCTCAAGTCCTGTAGGGTGCCACCCGGCCGTCTCCAGAGGTCTGGTAGGAATGCCACCGCCCGTCCTCAGAGGTCTGTAGGGTGCCATACCAGGCCGTTTCAGAGGCTGTAGGTGCCACCGCCTATCTCAGAGGCTGTAGGGTGCCACCGCCTATCTCAGGTCTAGGTGCCCGCCCCATCTCAAGAGGTCTGTAGGTGCCACCGGCCGTCTCAGAGGTTAGTAGGGTGCCACCGGCCGTCTCAGAGGTCTGTAGGGTGCTAACTGCTACCGCCCATCTCAGAGGTCTGTTGGGTGCCACCGGCCATCTCAGAGGTCTGTAGGGTGTCACCGGTCGTCTCAGAGGTCTGTAGGGTGTTACCGCCCGTCTCAGAGGTTAGTAGGGTGCCACCGGCCGTCTCAGAGGTCTGTAGGGTGCCACCGCCCATCTCAGAGGTCTGTAGGGTGCCACCGGCCGTCTCAGAGGTTAGTAGGGTGCCATCGGCCGTCTCAGAGGTTAGTAGGGTGCCACCGCCTATCTCAGAGGTCTGTAGGGTGCCACCGCCCGTCTCGGAGGTCTGTAGGATGCCACCGCCCATCTCAGAGGTCTGTAGGGTGCCACCGCCCGTCTCAGAGGTCTGTAGGGTGCCACCGGCCGTCTCGAGGTTCTTCTAGGGTGCCAACCGCCGCCTCAGACGTCTGTAGGGTGCCACCTGCCTAATCTCCAGAGGCCTGTAGGTGCCAAACCGGCCGTCTCAAAGAGGTCTGAAGGAGCCACGGCCTCTCAGGAGGTCTGTAGGGTGCCACACCGCCGTCTCAAGAACAGGTCTGTAGGGTGCCACCGCCCGTCTCAGAGGTCTGTAGGGTGTCACCGCCTATCTCAGAGGTCTGTGGTGCCACCCCGCCTATCTCAGGTCTAGGTGCCACCGCCCATCTAGAGGTCTGTAGGTGCACCGGCCCGTCTTCAGAGTTAGTAGGGTGCCCATCGGCCGTCTCAGAGGTTAGTAGGGGTGCCACCGCCTATCTCAGAGGTCTGTAGGGTGCCACCGGCCGTCTCAGAGGTCTGTAGGGTGCCACCGCCCGTCTCAGAGGTCTGTAGGGTGTCACCGCCTATCTCAGAGGTCTGTAGGGTGCCACCGCCTATCTCAGGTCTAGGGTGCCACCGCCCATCTCAGAGGTCTGTAGGGTGCCACCGGCCGTCTCAGAGGTCTAGTAGGGTGCCACCGGCCGTCTCAGAGGTCTGTAGGGTGCCACCGGCCGTCTCAGGTCTGTAGGGTGCCACCGCCCGTCTCGGAGGTCTGTAGGGTGCCACCGGCCGTCTCAGAGGTCTGTAGGGTGCAACCGCCCATCTCAGAGGTCTGTAGGGTGTTACCGCCCTTCTCAGAGGTCAGAAGGCTGCTTTCCCTTGAGGCCTTGTGTAATATTGGGTTTTTACTATAGATGCAATATGTATAATATACATATTGCATCTGTAGTAACAACCAAACCTTACACAAGGCCAGAGCAAGGTATACATCGTATATTTTTTATATTGTTCTTTGGGCATGTGAATATTAATTATCCTAATAACACAGCGGATTCTGCCTTGTATGAAGATTCGTGACTATGTAGTGACAATCCGCGTGGCATTTTGTTGCCGGTAAATGTTTGACTTTCGGTGGTATTGCCGAGTGCGTGCGTATGACTTTGACGAAACAGTCCCAGTCTAGCCGGCGCCCCCGAAATGGGAGACGTGTAGGGCGTGTGTGTGCCCTGGCTGACGCCTGCGTCTGTCCGACAGCGGCCCAGCTGTCGTTGGTGGTTCAGAACTCTGCCGTCTGCTGCTGCGCCATCCTGCTGATGGTGGGCCTGCAGTACGCCGACTACACGGCCAGCACCTGGAACGGCTGGCTGCACATCCTGATACAGGTCAGTCAGCGGGCCAGACACCGGGACAGAGCCAGGGAGGACCGGTAAAGAAGGCCAGGGAGAGGACCGGTAAAGAGCCAGGGAGAGACCGGTAAAGAGCCAGGGAGAGACCGGTAAAGAGCCAGGGAGGGTCCGATAAAGAGCCAGGGAGGGTCTGATAAAGAGCCAGGGAGAGACCGGTAAAGAGCCAGGAGAGACGTAAAGAGCCAGGGAGAACCGGCACACAGAAGCAGGAAGACGGTTTAAAGAGCCAGGGAGGGACCAGTTAAAAAAGCCACGGGAGAGGACGGAATTAAAGAGCCAGGGGAGTCCGGGTAAAGAGCCAGGGAAGTCCGGTAAAAGAGGCCAGGAGAGAGTCCGGTAAAGAGCCAAGGAGGGTCGGTAAAAGAGCCAGGGAGGAGACGGTAAAGAGCAGGGGAGTTCCGGGTAAAGAGCCAGGGGAGACCGGTAAAGAGCCAGGGGAGTCCGGTAAAGAGCCAGGGGAGACCGGTAAAGAAAGGCCAGGGAGGGTCCGGTTAAAGAGCCAGGGGGAGACCAGTAAAGAGCCAGGGAGATACCGGTTAAAGAGCCAGGGGAGTCCGGTAAAGAGGCCAGGGGAGACCGGTAAAGAGCCAGGGAGAGACCGGGTAAAGAGCCAGGGTTAGTCCGGTAAAGAAGCCAGGGAGGAGACCGGTTAAGGAGCCGGAGTCCGGTAAAGAGCCAGCGGGAGGACCGGTAAAGAGCCCAGGGAGAGACCGGTAAAGGAGCCAGGGGAGTCCGGTAAAGAGCCAGGGAGGACGGTAAAGAAGCCAGGGAGGGTCCGGTAAGAGGCCAGGGGGAGACCGGTTAAAGAGCCGGAGATACAACGGTAAAGAGCCAAGGAGAGACCGGAAAGAGGCCAAGGGAGAGGACCGGTGTAAAGAGCCAGGAGAGACCGGTTAAAGAGCCACGGAGAGACCGGTAAAGAGCCAAGGAGGGTCCGATAAAGAGCGCAGAGGGAGACCGGTAAAGAGCCAGGGGAGTCCGGTAAAGAGCCAGGGGAGTCCGGTAAAGAGCCAGAGAGAGACCGGTAAAGATCCAGGGGAGACCGGTAAAGATCCAGGGGAGACTGGTTAAAGAGCCAGGGGGTCCGTAAAGAGCCAGGGGAGAGACCGGGACAGAGCCAGGGAGAGACCGGTTAAGAGCCAGGGAGAGACGGTAAAGAGCCAGGGAGGGACCGGTAAAGAGCCAGGGAGAGGCCGGTTAATAGCCAGGGAGAGACGGTAAAGAGACAGGGGAGACCGTTAAAGAGCCAAGGGGAGTCCGGTAAAGAGCCAGGGGAGACGTTAAAGAGCCAGGGAGGGTCCGGTAAAAGAAGAGCAGGGGGAGGACGGGAAAGAGCCAGGGAGATACCGGTAAAGAGCCAGGGGTGAGTCCGGTAAGAGGCAGGGGGAGACCGGTAAAGAGCCAGGGGAGACCGGTTAAGAGCCAGGGAGAGGACCGGTAAAGAGCCAGGGAGACCGGTAAAGAGCCAGGGAGTCCGGTAAAGGCCAGAGAGGGACCGGGTAAAGAAGCAGGAGGGACCGGTAAAGAAGCCAGGGAGACCGTTAAAGAGCAGGGAGGAGACCGGTAAAGAGCCAGGGACCGTAAAGAGCCAGAAGGGGGAACGGTAAAGAGCCAGGAATAACCGGTTAAAAGAGCCAGGGAGGACCGGTAAGAAGCCAGGGAGAGACCGGTAAAGAAGCCAGGAGAGACCGGTAAAGAAGCCATGAGACGGTAAAAGAGCCAGAGATTGGGACCGGTAAAGAGCCAGGGAGACTAACGGTAAAGAGCCAGAGGAGAACCCGTAAAGAGCCAAAGGGACCGGTAAAGAGCCAGGGAATAACGGTGAAAAGCCAGGAGGGACGGTAAAAGACCAGTAGAACGGTAAAGCAGCCACCGAGGAGAGACGGTAAAGAGCCAGGGAGGGACCGATAAAGAGCCAGAGAGGGGACCGTAAAGAGCCAGAGAGCGGACCGGTAAAAGAGCAGGGGGAGACCGGTAAAGACCAGAGAGGGACCGGTAAAGAAGCCAGGGAGATAACAGGTAAGGCCAGGGAGAGACCGGTAGAGAGCCAGAGAAGGGACCGGTAAAGCCAGGAGTGAAACGGTAAAGAGCCAGAGGGACCGGTAAAAGCCAGGGAGAGACGTTAAAACCAGGGGGGGGAGACCGGTAAAGAGCCAGAGAGGGACCGGTAAAGAGCCAGGGAGATAACGGTAAAGAGCCAGGGAGAGACCGGTAAAGAGCCAGAGAGGGACCTTAAAAGAGCTCAGGGAAATAACGGTAAGAGCCAAGGGAGGGACCGTAAAGGGCCCAGGAGAACCGGAAGAGAGCCAGGAGAGACAAGTAAGAGCCAGGGGACCGATAAAGAGCAGAGAGACGGTTAAAGAGCCAGAGGGACCGGTAAGAGCCAGGGAGGACCGTAAAGAGCAGGGGGGAGACCAGTAAAGAAGCCAGGGAGATACTGGTTAAGAGCCAGGAGAGACCGTAAGAGCCAGGGAGAGACCGTTAGAGCCAGGGAGAGACCGGTAAAGACCAGGGAAGAAGACCGTAAAGAGCCAGAGGAACCGGTGAAAGAGCCAGGGAGAGACTGGAAAGAGCAGGGAGAGACCGGTAAAAGAGCCAGGAGGGACCAGTAAAGAGCCAGGGAGAGAACCGGGCACAAGGCCAGGGATGAGACCGGTAAAGAGCCAGGAAGACGGTAAAGAGCCAGAGGAACCGGTAAAGAGCCAGAGAGAGGCCGGTTAAGAGCCAGGAGAGACCGGTAAAGAGCCAGGAGAGACGGTAAAGAGCCAGGGAGGGTTCGGTAAAGAGCCAGGGAGGGACCGGTAAAGAGCCAGGGAGAGACCGGTAAAGAGCCAGGGAGGGACCGGTAAAGAGCCAGAGAGATAACGGGTCAGCCCTGTGCGGGAGAATGATATACAAATGGAAAGTGAATGTGTTTGGACGTATATCATGGCTGAACATGTATCCCTTGTTTGTAGCTATGGTCTGTTTTGTTATGGAAAAAGTAGACACAAACCAATTAGTTTCCCCATCTGTCATTTACCCAGTTAGTCCCTCCGATTCAAGAACTCTTGCATTGACGTAAGGGAAAATCAACAGAATGACATGACTTCAGCTCAATTTTCAAGACCAAACTTTGATATCGCAATCTAACTTCTGACACTTTGAAGCCGAATGAGATCGTGCATGATTCGAATTCATGACAGCTGCGTCTCCGGTTGGCAGGTGCTGGTGATTCTGATCGCTGACGTGGCCGCGCTGGCTACTGTCGCCAACAAGATCACCATAGAGAAGGACTGGGTGGTGGTGATGGCACACGGAGACGAGGACAAGCTCGCTTGTGAGTTCCTCGGCGTCGAACGGGCTGGTGTAGTCTGGGTCTGGTCGGTTCGTTCGTGCGGGGTCAGGTCGGGTCTGGCTGAGTGCTGGCGTCCGGTTGAGTCTGGACTCTGTTGTCGGGGTCTGATATGGCTTGGTTTGATAAATGCAAACGCCCTCGACGACATCGATGGCGTTCCGATGATAAGCGGTTATTACGTAACTTACTCTCGGTACACACCATATCTTCCCACGTCCGTCCTCTCAGCCAGTGACGCGTCCCCCCCCCCCCCTCCCGCACCTCAGGGATTGAAGTTGCTCTCCGCAAGATCGACCTGGGCACGTCCGTCCTCTCAGCCAGTGACGCGTCCCCCCCCCCCTCCCCGCACCTCAGGGATGAACTCTGCTTTCCGCACGATCGACCTGGGCACGTTCATCCTGGCGCCGGTGCTGGTCGGCCAGCTGATGACGTTTCTCTCGCCGGTGGCGGCGGCTGCCTTCATGGCCGGCTGGAACGTGGTGTCACTGGCCGTCGAGTATTATCTGCTGCGACGCGTCTACAGCAGCGTGCCGCAGCTGGCGCGTCCTAAGGTCCCGGACACGTCCGAGCAGCAGACGCTGCAGCCGGGGGAGCTGCAGACGCTGCAGTCGGGGGAGCTGCAGACGCTGAAGACGATGGAGCTGCAGACTCGGGAGGGGCCGGCGGACGGACCGGCGACTGAGGCGGAGGGAGCAGACGATGCTGTGGCGGGGAGGAAGAACGGGCCGCCGCCGAAGGTGCAGCAGGCCGCCTCCCGCGCCACCGGCAGGTGAGGATCAGAGTTGAGATGCAGGCTAGGTGGCAGTCACTGGGACGCTGCCGGTGTTGTGACGTCACAATGAGCCAGTCATCGCACGGTACAGAGTCTCGCTGTCGTGGTTAACTTATCAGCGTTGTGTTGGGTTAGATAACTGAGGGGGTGTCTGTTCTGTTGACTGATGTTAGATGTAGGGCTCCGTGTTGACTGATCTAGGTTCCGTGTTGACTGAAGGCTTTGCCTGGTCTACTGACTGCTGGCCTTCTATTGACTGATGTAGGGATCCGTGTTGACTGATGTAGGGTTCCGTGTTGACTGAGGGGGTTTGCCTGGTCTGCTGACTTCGGGAGGGTCTGTCTCTGCCTGGTCAGTCTCTTGGCTGAGGAGACATTCAGTCCACTGACTGTTCACAGGGCCGGAGGAGGCCCGGCGGACGTCGCAGTGGCGCCGCCTGCCGGCTGCTGCGGCTGGCTCGGCCGGCGGCTGGCCGACACGCGCCACGGCTGGATCATCTACTTCCGCTCGAGCTTCTGCCTGGCTGGCCTGGCGCTGGCCAGCCTCTACATGACGGTGCTGGGATTCGACAACATCACTGCCGGTAGGGGGCGGTAGGGGGCGGTGTAGCTAGGGAGGCGTGTGGGGTTTGCTGGCGCTGGCCGCGAGCAGACGGGGAAAGCTCTGTAGCATGCAGTACCATACGATGTGTGCTCTTCGATAGAGTTGATGCTTTCCGTTTATATGACAACGCTATCAAGTGTATGTATTGTGTTCAGTATATTCTAGTCTGTTAATGATTATGTTATGTCATCATAGTCATTTGTGAAGCCGAGAGTAATTAGCGTATATTGTGACATGGCGGGTTTATAACGTATACGGCTGTGCTCGCTCGTGGCTCTTCACTCAATGACCATTCAGTAACTGAGCCGACTGCTCCACTCGGCGTACTGCACCCGCCGCATCGCTGTCCTGACGGCAGCTGTTGCGCTGAGCCGTGACCCCCCCCCCCCCCTCCCAGCGTGCCGACATGTGTGTTCACTGCCCCTGACGCGCGTGTCCGCCGTCAGGTTACGGCTACACCCAGGGTCTGACCGAGTCTACTCTGAGTCTGCTGACCGGCGCCGGAGCCTTCGCCGGCATCTGCGGCTCCCTCTGCTTCCCCCGACTGCGACACAGCATCGGTCCGACTGTGAGCCATACCGTAACCTCTCTGTAACACCGTAACCTAATCTCTCTGTAACACCGTAACCTAATCTCTCTGTAACACCGTAACCTAATCTCTCTGTAACACCGTAACCTCTCTGTAACACCGTAACCTCTCTGTAACACCGTAACCTCTCTGTAACACCGTAATATCTCTGTAACACCGTAACAGTGTTTAAATTTTCAGAGAAATGGGTGGAAAATACCACCTAACAAAAAATATATTCTCATCTGTGTTTTCATCTTGATATTTTTTTTCATCTCATAAAACACCGATTGGGAAATAAAATAGTGCTCGCGACATTTACAGAAGTCATACGGCGTCAGTGTCCCCACTGTCATGGAACTTCAGGAACAAGATATCGTAGCATTCATACAATGGCAATCACTGGGAAGTTATGTTTAAACAAATTGGTTAACTGTTAAGCTGGACTGAAGGAAAGGAAAAGTAAGATCAAAGTTGTTTAGCTTTTTCGAGTACTGAACAATACTTGCTCTTTCTTGGACCATTATCAAAAAGGAAACACAAAAATCAACCTGGCCTGGGCAACTACCTCCTTTCTAGCCACCAAAATTAAAATTGCATTTCTAGAAGCATTGCAAAAAGGCTCTCCATTATACATTTTTCACAACAGCAGGGAATCCACGCCCAAATTGCGCGATTGTAATCTAATCAGTGCGCTCATATGTCTCAATAGATTCATCCCGGAAAGCGAAATTCCCTCGAAAGATGAGAATACCCACCAGAACGCCACCCAAAAAATGCCACCCAAATGACCGGCTCATTACGAGTCGTAGCCTCATATGATCAAAAATAAAATACATTCGGATGTTCGCCATAGTTTTGTGTGTCGTATACAGAGTTTTCAGCAAAAAATATTGTGTACTAGCTGCTTAATTATTGCAATTCAAAATGCCTTCAAATGATGACCGATTTCTAAAGGCATTTGACTACAACACTTATGTTGCAGAAAGTCAGCGGCTTAAAAATATTTACCGAATAAATGTTGGGCCCAAAAATTTGGTTAATAGGCCAGAAATGGTTCATTGTCTCTGCATGAGGAGTCACAACTACTTGAATTCACGAGCATATAATTTTTTTTCATCCGCGTGCACCTCTCCCGGTGGATTCAACGCAAAACAATTGGTGTATGCCCACCCTAGCCCACACCCTACTGCAACCTCCCTATATTTTCTCACTAGACCGAATCGATTCTCAGCTTACTGATACGTATGTTGTTCGCTGATCATTTACTGAACAAGTCATGCAAATTTTGAATAGACAAACTGCATTTAAGCAGAAGTATAGTATTGTTGAATGCAGGCGATGCGCGAGGTGAAAGAATTGAGATGAGTACAAAACGGGCCGGGCCCAACATTGCATATCATTCCGGAATTTTGTAGCATCGTACTTGTTTTCGGGTTCCGTCCATGACCAGACCTTCGGGTCTGTCGTGTATTGTTGTCTATTGTTTGGCGACTTGGTTTGATGTGTATCTGGTTTTTTGATGGATGAATAAGTATGCAGTATTGGATGAAGTTGTAATGCCCATGTTGATTTCACCCAGGGTATGTGTATCGTATCAACTTGACAGAGTTTGAGATGTTCTAAGATAACCACCAATACTTTTACCAAGTATTAGTTCAGATACATATATTACATTTTTACATTATATATTGAACCAAATTTTTAATTTGGAACTGATATGGCCTAAGCCATCAATATTTGCAGCCTTTAGATCTGAGGCTCAATGGCTAGTGGCTACTATTGGCACCATACTCTCATAGTGATTAAAGATCGTTAATGCTAATCACGTAATCATGAACACTTCAACTTCCTATCGTTGGACTTTCCTTGCTGTCAGCAAGTTAACATTGAAGCTAGGTAGCATTCAGGCGTCAGCATTGTCTGCATCCTGATAGCATGAAATTCCAAAGATTGGGATGAATGTGGAATATGCCAGATTTTTTACACATACCTATGTGGAGGAAATTAATGCAAATTTATTCATAGGCAGGGGTTCGAGAGGCTGCAGGCGTGCAGGGGTTTATAGGCTCAGACCCCCACAGGGGAGGGGGGTCCAGTGCCGCCAGACACATTTCCACTTTTTACTGGTGCTTCGCGCCCATCAAAAGTAAAGTCTTCTCTGGTTTTAAATGTTCAACTCTAAAAAATCACACAATCAGGTCCAAGAAAAAATCATATCTGCCCTTTATTTGAAATCATTGGGTTCATTGGTTTGCACCTAGACATGTGTCAGGAATTGGGATCCAGCTGAGATCTGGATCTATAGTCCTTTTTCTCACACCCAGCTAAAATATATTTGGTAATTACTAATTTATTTCCTGCATAATGCATCATATCCACAGTAGCACATCACATTTCAACACGTGTTGAATAAATAAAATAATAATCTTGTCCAAAGTTGTAATGCAGAGATTGTGGACTTCCAACTTTGCGATAAACAGGACAAACCAAGAAATTTTAACATGACCAACATGACCATTTGTAAGATGTAATCTATCCTAAAGTAGCATGTATGCTGGTTGTGAGACGTTAACCTGTGAGACATGACACAGGACAGGACCAGGATCACAGCAGGCCAGGAAAGTTGAGATTCAGGATCCAGGATCATCCAGGACTAGTCGGCTTGAGCCTGAGAAACTGGACAGAATCTTCTGAAATCCAAATATGTGTATGGTCAAAACAGGTGCAATGATTTAACATTATATGCAAACACTGGCCACAGAAAAATTGTTATTTATTCATCCCTCTAAAAAAAGTTTTTTACACAAGGGATTTTCCATCTTTTGAAAGAAATTCTTTCATCTGCACACCCAACCAAAAAGCAATTTTTAAACACTGCACCGTAATCTCTCTGTAACACCGTAACCTCTCTGTAACACCGTAACCTCTCTGTAAAGGCTGAAACACAGCTCCCTCGCGCGCAAATCGCGTCTCGCAACTCCCATTGAAATACACGCAACTTTTTCCAGCTCGGGTGTCTCGCTCGGCGTATCGCGACCGCGATGCGGGTCCTCGCTGCGGACGTGCGCAAGATTCTCGCTCCTGAATCTCGGGCCTATATACTCGTGCCGCGAGAGTTGACTCTAAAGGCTGAAACACAGCACTCGCGGTCAAATCGCGTGTCTCCAAGCAAATCGGCGATCTTGTGCCTGGACCGTCTCGCTCGAAATCGCATTCTCGCTTCCGCAAAAGCGTGCCGAGAGATTGCATTAAGCTGAAACACACACTCGCGGTCAAATCGCGTCTCCAAGCAATCGCACTTGTGCCTGGGGCCCGTCTCGCTCGAAATGCATCTCGCTCGCAAAATCGTGCCGAGAAGTGTGAAATTATAAGTCAACTGTCTGCCCACGAGATATAGACCGGAATTTAGGAGCGAAGGATCTTGCGCGAGTCCGCAGCGAGACCCGCAACGCGTGCGAGACGCGGCGAGACACGAGCGAGACACGAGCGAGACACCGACGGAAAAAGTGCTGTATTATCAATGGAGTTGCGAGACGCGATTGCGCCGCGAGAAGTTGCATTAGAGTCAACTCTCTCGCGCTCGAGATATAGGCCGCGATTCAGAAGCGAGATCTTGCCGCGAGTCCGCAGCGAGACCGCAACGCGGTGCGAGACGCGAGACGCGAGCGAGACACGAGCGGAAAAAGTTGCGTGTATTTCAATGGGAGTTGCGAGACGCGATTTGCGCGCGAGGAGCTGTGTTTCAGCCTTAATTCAACTTGTCGGCACGATTTGCGAGCGAGACGCGATTTTCGAGCGAGACGGCCCAGGCACAAGCATGCGATCGTGCTTCGAGAGCGCGATTTGCCGCGAGTGCTGTGTTTCAGCCTTAACACCGTTAGTCCGTTAACCTCTCTGTAGCACCGTAAAACGCTCTCTGAACACCGCTAACCTCCTGTAACACCGTAACCTCTCTGATAACACCGTAACCTCGATCTGTAACACGTACCTCTCGTGTAACACCGTAAACCTCTCTGATAACACGCGTAATCTCTCTGTAACACCGTAACCTCTCTGTAACACCGTAACCTCTCTGTAACACCGTAACCTCTCTGTAACACCGTAATCTCTGTCACGCCGTAACCGTAACGTCTCAGTAACCTCGAGTGCCGACAATCGGTGGCTGTTGTAGCTGATAGTTCCCAAAGTATGCCCACTGTCCAGTCGATCCTTTACCCAGCTGCCGGCTGCTCGGTGGCCCGGGTTCTCGGGTTAGTGGGTGCTGACTGTCTGGGTTTTCGGGGGTGCTGACTGATACTCTTTTCACGCAGACGTGACGACACGACAGATATTACTCTCAGCTCTCACAATCCTGTCTCACAATTTCTCACCACCTGTGTTGCGGGCTAAGGACCCGGTACTGCCCCCTGACGACCCCCGTCCCCGCCTGTACTGCCCCTGACGACCCCCGTCTCCGTCTGTACTGCCCCTGACGACCCCCGTCTCCGTCTGTACTGCCCCTGACGACCCCCGTCTCCGCCTGTACTGCCCCTGACGCACCCTTCCTATCCGCCTGTTACTGCCCCTTGACGCCCCCCCCCCTCCCCGCCTGACTGCCCCTGACGACCCCCCGTCGTGCCGCCTACTGCCCCTGACTCACCCTATCCGCCTGTTACTGCCCCTGACGCCCCCCCCCCCGTCCCCCGTAACTGCCCCTGACGCCCCTCCTCTCCGTCTATGCACCGACGCCCCGTCCTATCGCCTTACTGCCCCTGACGACCCCCGTCTCCGCCTGTACTGCCCCTGACGCACCTCCTATCCCGTCCTGTACTGCCCCTGACGCCCCTCCTCTCCGTCTGTACTGCCCCTGACGCCCCCCGTCTCCGCCTGTACTGCCCCTGACGCCCCCCGTCTCCGCCTGTACTGCCCCTGACGCCCCCGTCTCCGCCTGTACTGCCCCTGACGACCCCTCCTCTGGATCTTCACAGCGTGCCGGCGTGTTGGGCTTCAGTCTGGCCGTGCTGGCCCAGACGCTGAGCCTGGCCTCAGTTTTCCTGCCCGGCACGGCGTTCTGGCCGCTGGCTGAGCCGGACGGTCCACAGTCGCGGGTGTCGGTCATCACACTGTTCTGCGGCATCATACTGGCCAGGTTCGGTGAGTGATGACGACCCCTGGCGGTGCTGGAGGGGGGGGGGGGCGTGGTGCTGGTGCGGGCATGGGAGTGTTCTCCTGGAGGAGCGTGGTGCCGGCTGGATGAACGAAGCGGAACAAACTTTTTTCGAGTCTCCGGTATAAGTGGTGCATCCTTGTGTGATATAATCGACAGGACAGTGACCTCAGTGTTGTGTCCCCGGTTGCAGGTCTGTGTGTCAGTGACCTCAGTGTTGTGACCCCGGTTGCAGGTCTGTGGGTCAGTGACCTCAGTGTGACCCAGCTCCTGCAGGAGCGTGTTCCGGAGTCCCGCCGAGGCGCCATCTCAGGGGTCCAGAGCTCACTGAACATGACCATGGACACGGCCAAGTGTCTGCTGGTGGTTTGTGTGCCCCGCGCCAGCCACTTCGGACTCCTCATCATACTCTCATACGTGTTCTGGGTCATCGGGTAAGAAACACGGCGACATTTAACTCACTGGCGTCTTAGGGACTGCTTCGCTCAGCTTAAGTCGTACTAGGTACCTCGCATCATTTCAAGACCGGTGTAACATGAACTGAGCACTCCTAACGAAGGAGGAAGCTGTGCTGACATGACGTCCACGGTGCTGACTGCTGACTCCCTCTGGTGACCTGCAGATGGTGTTTGTTCGCCGCCTATGGCTGGACGTCGAGCCGGCTGCCGGCCTGGTCACCCGAGAACGGCACCCTGGCCGGCGATGTCACCACAGTGACGTCACCGTCTGCCGGCCGGCCTGCAGAGGAGGAGCCGGCGGAGGCGCGGCCGCTGCTGGGGTCCGACTCGGCACCGCCGGACGGTCATACGGCACCGCCGGACGGTCATACGGCACCGCCGGACGGTCATACGGGCCCACCGGACGGTCATACGGCGCCGCGGGACGGTCATACGGCGCCGCCGGACGGTCATACGGGCCCACCGGACGGCCACACGGCACCGCCAGACGGTCACACGGGCCCACCGGACGGCCACACAGCACCGCCAGACGGTCACACGGGCCCACCGGACGGTCATACGGTCCCCACCGGACGGTCATACGGGCCCACCGGACGGTCATATGGGCCCACCGGACGGTCACACGGGCCCGCCAGACGGTCATATGGGCCCACCAGACCGGGACGAGACTGCAGTGCCGCTGCGGACCACAGCCACCGCCTCCGCCGATCGGTCCGACAGTGCCGCTGATGTGACTCCGGAGACGGAGCAGATCTGATCTGTACTGGCACGTCTTGCCACGTCCTGACAGCAGGTCTGATCTGTCCTGGATGGTCTGTCCTGTCCTGTCCTGTCCTGTCCTGTCCTGTCCTGTCCTGTCCTGTCCTGTCCTGTCCTGTTCTGTCTTGTCTTGTCACCTCCTGTTACGTCCTGTCACGTCCTGTCATGTATGTCGCTTCCTGGCACAGGACAGGAGCTGTCGTGGAGGTGCCGTGCCGCACAGCCGCAGCCGCAGCCGCAGCCACAGCCACAGCCACAGCCACAGCCAACAGCCGCAGCCGCAGCCGTTGGAGACGTGGGTATCGGTCAGGACACAGCACAGAGAGGACGTTCGGATAGTTTGGATCGTGGGAGGGTTGGTGGTAACATGCGGCGATGCGGGATGGTCTCAGGGCAGCGCGCAGCAGCAACCCCTGCATGACATGCGGTGCATTGGAATATGCTAACGACCACTTCAGGAATGGGTCAAGGGAAGTAGTGGCTGATATTGTGATGAGAGCTTGATAGATAACGGGTAAAGATGCGTGAGTGTGCTACGTTGTTGGGTCTTGGAGTAATGTTGGTGCGGGAATGCAGTGGAGACAATGCATTTGGCATGATTGTTAAACTGGGGTGTAGTAAATGCTGTAAGAGTGGCAGATTGTATGATTGAGTATTGCAACAGGGTCAGGGATGCGCCAAAACCAGAGCTTGTATTTTACAAACTCAGTCCGTGCATTGTACAATGTCATGCCATTTCCATAATTAAAGGTAAATGATTATCCTGAACAATATTCGTATTGATATTGCACGTCGCTCGCTATTCTGCCGTCAAATCACGAGGCTAGGGTGAGGCGTCACAGATCCTATATGAAGACTGCCATTGCACTCCATGGGAATGTGCGCCTAGCCAGAAGACTCCTCTGTAAGTGCATTGCCTACTGTGGGTGTGAATTGGCGTCTAAAGTCAGCTGCTTCGCTTCTGGCCAGTCTCCATGAGCTGTTGTATCCCTTGTCGTGATACTCCCGCCTTTCGTGACGACGTAAGGGTTCACCCCGACTTCTACCCGCCCTTTACCAGAAAAGTATTGTGGAAGTATTTTGCTTATATGCTCATTGAGTGTTATGTGCGACGATTTTCTGTGTATCGTATCATGTACTATAACCCAGTGCAATGTGAGCTCAGAGGCATGCATTTTCAGGATTTTCGATTCATCATTAGTGTGTGTAGTGTACGGGTAAGACCCAATGGTCTGTCTATAAATATCAGCGTGTTTCATTGCGATGAATGTCTGCACTGCAAGGCAAAGGCTGTTTTGTGTGGTGTAGCTTCCGCTACGCTGAAGTGCTGCTGCCAGTTTAGGTCGCGCTTTTATATACCAACGTGCTATTGTTGTCGATCTTCGATCACACTCACTCTACCCTAGTGGCAATCTAGCCACATTGTTGAGTTTGTGGGATGCGCGCTTGCGGAGTGTCTTGACTCATGAGAGTGGTGCGGGACGGTTGATTCACCATGCGATGGTAGCTGCTGCTACCGGGCCCTACTGCAAGCAATATTGACGGGTTGGGATGCATTGACAGTGATGCATTACGGTATTGACGTGTTGGGAAGTATTGGCTTTGTATGAATCTACCCACCTGTGACAGATATAATCTTTACCCCATACTTTCTTCAAAATATTTTCACTGTAATTTTGGTAAACAATCGTGGTTCAATAAATTGCGCGCTTTCTGACTTGGTTTGTTGGAACTGAGATGTCATGCTGGGAAAGGCGCCACTCTTCGTCGCTACACAGACAGGCAGATAGCATGGAAAATTACACCACACTGAACCCCTAGTCCATATTCCCGCATTTGAACACTCCTATGACCAAGCTCGGACCCACCCCCCTCCCTTCCTTGGGCGCCAAGTGATTATAAAAAGCGGTGCACCCCCTAAAAAAAAACAATCATCATCATCGGACACTCCCCGCTCCGGAGTGACCTCGAGCACTCCCCAGCGGGACCGAGCTCGGACACTCCCCGCTCTGGAGTGGCCTCGGGTACTCCCCGTCCTGGCTGGACAAAGCTGGGGCACTCCGCCCCATGCTGGGCTGAGCTAGGACACTCCTTTGCCCTTTGAAATATGCCCAGACACTCGCTGCCCTCTAAACTGAGTTCGAACACTGCCTCCCACCTCTGGACTATTTGCAGGTGATCATCTCCCTCTGTTAGGGTCGGGGCTGAGTTGGGGCAGTCGCCCCGGCCCCTCGACTGAGCGTGGACATTCCATCCCTGGCTGGAATGAGCTGGGACAGACCAAGGCTGGACAACTGGACTCTCCTTGGACTGAGCTCTGAAGCACATAAATAACTGTCGCCTCTCAATTCTGCTGCGGTGAACTAACTGACCGGATGGTGAGGTCAGGGCCTCCGAATAAGTTCGTTAAGAACGGCACCTGACATCACATCACGCATTTATTCTTAGCAATTCGTGCAGTTAGATAATTTGTAAAACTCCAGTTAGATAATTTGTGAAAAACTGCATTACTTCCTTCTCGTGAAACTGCTTAGGCTTTATTGATGCTGAATGCGTCAATAAAGCCTTATCAGTCAACGGCAAGGCCAATGCATGCTCGACCAATTTATTGGCTACTCTCTTGTTCAAAATCGTAGAACGGAAGATTTTTTTTTTGAAAAAAAAATCTGAGTATCGAAGATTTCCACTGGGGCATCGCTCAGGAAAAAGTACTGGACGCTGTTTGTTCTGTTCTGCTGTCTGTCCAGTAATCTTGTTCGTCCTGCTCCTGCACGGCCATACGACGTGTTTGCAGCAGCGCCATCCAATTGTCTTAGGCTACTTGAGCTTAGCTCTAGCGCTATCAATTTCCTTTCTTGTACCAGTGGGTTGCAAAAATACCCTGGGAGTGCTGCTCTCAACAATCACCCCCTCTCTTCGACCCCTCATTTTTCAATAAAGCTTTTCAACAGTGTCCTCAAAACTTTCGTGCCAGAATTTGAAAAATTCTGTCACCACACTGATTTGCTCGAAAGTGTCTTACCTTTATTGGCTTATTCAAAATTATTGCCCAAAACTATAGGAATTTGATAAAAATTCCAAAATATGAATTATTTTGCCTGCCAAAAAAGTGTCAAGATTGATCGTTTAGACAGGCAATTCTGGCGAAAAACGTTATGTGCCTTGTCTCATATCTAATTGTTGATTATGTGCCTATTATTTCGTAACACATTGGAACATTTGGTCAAAAAAATGCAAAACCGTGAACAAGACCATGTTAAAATTGCACGAAACTGTTTTGGTAAATGCGATGAGCATGGCGCCAACCAAATGAATTATGTACTGCGTGCTATTTACCTTTTCTTTCAATTTGGTTGTTGGAAATTTTCTCGACAAACACCCTTAGAAATGTGGTCCAATTATGCTCAAAAATTGTATTTTATAGCATCCTAGTGTAATTACAGATGGGCCCCATTGACCAATTATTAGATGGGGATTCCGCGTCACTGTACGTTGCATTCTGGGTCAACACACGGCGCTATAACCACAAATAGCGTACTACCACACTAGCCAGGGACTTTCACTGCTCTCCAGACGCCACCCATGCCATGCGTAAATATATGTATTCTCTATCAGTTTCAGGGGATAGCCTACGATTTTGAAACCCAAGTTAATGCGATCAGCATTAATGGCCTCTAGTATACGCTGTAGGGGTCCGGGGTCAAAGACCCCGACCCCGGTCAAGCCAGGTCAACCGCGGAATTAGGGATAAACAATTTTACAATTTACCTGTACTTAGGCTACTCTTTGGCCATATCTGGGCTAAATAGGTAGTATGGTTTTTGGTGGCCGTCATAATATATCTATGGTGGCCGTGCTCTTTTTCATCAGGATCCTCGAACGACGATCACTAGTAAGGCCTCAAATATGGAGCTTCTTCTGACGTCATAATGACGTTTGTATGTCGTTGTATTGTGCTACGTACCGCCCAGCTTTTCAGGCGGTTGCAGTTCAACGCCTATAGCATGACGTCACGTCTTCCCTAAAGCCTGCCATCCCTTCTGTCGTTGAGCCGATATCATATGGTAGCTCTTTTACCGTGTAACCCACGCTTAATTCTGTGGCCTTGGACTGAGTTATTTTGCGTATTTTGATTTGTCTTTGCTCTGTGGTGCGGTGTTGTGGTGTTGTGTGGTGGTCTCGTGACTATTTATTTTGCGAATGTTACAGTTTGCGTAACAAGCAAGTTGTAAGGAGCCCCTGGTGACGTGAAGGTTGGCTTAGAAGGTATGCTCACCTGTTCAACTCACCTGTTAGGTTTCCTTGCTCATTGCCCTGATGGTGGAGGGGATAATGGAGACGGAAAGAAACGGGTGTCGAAAAGAAGAGTGCAACCCTCTGATACAGTTGGACGAACTTCTCGTAGTTTGGTAGACGGGCGGACTGGTAGAGGGCTGGAAAGTTAGCGTCTTTGCTTGTGTATGATATTGAGCCCAGGTCAGTGAACAACTGTAGAGGAGTACTAAGGTGTAATAATAAATTGATGTGAAATGGATTGATTGATGTGAAATGCATTTTGATTTACGATACTTTGACTTTGCCTATCGTTGACCAGTTTAACAGCATTAAACTGCAGTTTTGTGTCACCTTTAAATATGCATTTGTTTTTGCAAACTTCATATCTGATACACTATTGATATAACAATGGGTATTTGGTAATAATGGGTATTGATATAACATTAATTAATGCAATTTGTTGTTGTTTGCTGTTAGCAGGATACTTTTGCCCATGTCAGTGTGGTGTACTTTTAGAGNTTTCAACAACCCTCACGCGGCACGCGCCACGCGCAGTGGTAGTCACCCACATGAGTCCACAATGACATCAAACAGGGAAGGTTGTATTGGGCTGCTCAGCAAAGAAGCCCGCTTGTCAATCGGACGTGCGGTTGCAAAGATATGAGCTTCAAAGAAGCGTCGCGGCACGAGTCGGTTCGGGTCGGGTCAGGTCGGGTCGGAACGGGTCGGAATGGGTCGGGTCGGAATGGGTCGGGTCGGGCTGCTCATAATCATATTTTTCACATATACCGCGGAAAGACGAGCGAGCGTTTCGTGCTCGCTCGTAATTACATCAAGCGATTTAGCTCGGATCAATTTGCGACGGCGTAACAATGCATAGCGAAAACAATTGAAAAGCGTGCTTCGCACAAAACGAAACTCCGTTGGGCGGTTAGGCAATTAACGCCATATGTAAACTCCGAACTGTTTATTGTCAAATGTAAACCCTACCCGAAATCGGTGATGTACCTCGGCAAGGATAAGTCGCACGGACATAATACAAATACAGATGCGTAGAGAAATGATCGGCCCGACGTACCCACACCCACACCCATACCATCACCCACACCATTACCCCACATGATTACCCATACTATCACCCACAACATCACCATACCCAGACCTACAATAACATGAATCAAATTACGCATTGCGCAAACGTCCCTCTAGGAACGATTTAGCTGAAATTCCGTGTATTATTTGAGACCTCAACAATGTCACGCAAGTAAAACTTTGGGTCACACTGCACGTGCGCATGGGTGCACACCCCTATTCGGTAACTATCGTCCCTGCTGTCTGGGTTTATTCGGGCTCGCTCATCCTTCGCCGTTTAAGGCTTCCTACTGGTTGTAAGCTCTTACCCGAAATTGGTGATCTATCTCGGAAACGATAAGTCGCACGGACAAAAGACAAACACAGATGCATAGATTACGTTCGGCCCGGCGTACCCACATCCACAACCACCCGTACCTCAACACCCACATTATCAACCACACCATCACCCAGCACCATTATGCATACCATCACCCACACCATCACCATACCCAGACCCACAATAACATAAATAAAATTGCACATTGCGCAAACGTCACTCTTGGAACGATTAAACTGAAATTCGGTGTGTGGTTTGAGACCACAACACTGGCAATGTCGCACCAGTTAAACTTTGGGTCACACGGCACGTGCCATGTGATTGTGCACACCCCTGTTCCGTAACTAATGTCCTTGCTATTGTGCTTATACGGGCTCGCTCGTCCTTCACCCTTTAACCCTCGCCCTACGGGGGTTCTAACGTGACCCCCCTGAGGTTTTTCTTGCGTAACTGTTTACACATGCCGCTGATCTTGCTTAAATTGTAGTAGCTGTGTTTACAACGATTATACGCATGCTATCAAAAGTTTATTTAAATTGGTTTAGAAGTTTGGGAAATAATTGCCTTTTAGTGACATCATGCACGTGGAAAAATGATAAATATTGGAAAAATCGCAGAAAATAGAGTGTTGCAACAAATTGCAAACATAATAAGTCAAAGATATCAAATGGCATTGTCTTTTAAATGGCAATCTCAAATTTGCAAAACTTTTTATTACCTCTAAAAAAAGCTTTGGGAAAAATAACTACAAAATCACAATTTTTAAAGATATTAAAAAACCGGAATATATTTGAGAGAGATGAGTGTGGCAAATATTCAAACACAATTTCACAGCAATATCTCTTACTTTGACGGAGTGATGGCTCACTAAGTATAAGAAACTCATGACGTCATTTTTAATTCATTTTTTTTACCAGATACAAAAAAATTGTATTTCTGAGACAAAACTGGTCTAGGATCATGCCTTTTAATTACAATCATTTATTCATAATTTTGAGATTTCTGATCGCTATTGTGAATGTGATCGGGTCGAGGTTGCTAATGCTAATCGCCCATAGCAATTATTCTATGGTGACGATTTCCGTGACCTAAGAGGTTATTAACTAACCGAGACAAAAATATCGATATATGGTCAGACAACTAATTCAACGACCAACAATTTGACGCTAACCAAATAATTTTATTTTCATCACTTTAATTCAAAATCGTAGAAACGGAATAATTTTTTTTTGAAAAAAATTCTGAGTATCGAAGATTTCCACTGGGGCATCGCTCAGAAAAGTACTGGCCGGCCTGTTTGTTTGTCTGTTTGTCTGTCCAGAATTTGTTCTCTTGCTCTCACGCCAAAACAGCGTTTGCAGCAAGCGCTCCAATTTTTTTAGGCTACTTGAGTCTAGCTCATAACTTAATTTTCCTTTTTTTATTGCACCCACGTGGGGTGCAAAATACACCCGTGGGGGTGTAAAAATGCACCCTTTCGACCCTGATTTCCATAAACTTTTTAAGTGTCTAAAACTTTCTGCAACAATTTGAAATTTTCACCACATGTATCTCAAAGTGTCTTCTTTATTTGGCTTTTTGAAATGTTTGCCCCAAAAAAAATTTTGGGAAATTTGTCAAAAAAAATTCAAAAAATATGAAATATTTTTGACTGCCAAAAAAAGTGTCAAGAATTTATTAGAGTGCTAATTTTGGAAACGTTAGTGTGGCTTTGTCTCATCTTCAATTTTGGCTGTGGATATTTTCTCGTAAAACACTTGAAAATTGGTCAAAAAATGCCAAAAAACGTCGGGGAAAACATGTTAAAAATTCACGAAAATGCCAGCTTTTTTGGCAAAGGGATAGGCAGATGGGCNAGCAGATGGCGCCAACAAAATGAAATATTCTGGTGTATATTCACCTCTTCTTCAATTTGGTTGTTGGAAATTTTCTCGAAAACGCCTAGAAATTGGTCAAATTTGCAAAAAACTTGTACATTTTAGCACTCATAGTGTATTACCAATGGGGCCCATTGACAATGTATTAGCAAATGGGGTTGCCGCCGTCACTGTACGTGCATTCTGGGTGAACCAACGGCTTATAACCACAAATAGGATACCCTTCCGGACTTTCACTGCCTACCAAGACGCCACCACCTGCCATGCGTACAAATAATATCGTTTTAGGGATAGCCTACGATTTTGAACCCAAATTAATGCGATCAGCATTAATGGCCTCTAGTTAAATAGGCAGCTTGCTTATCAGCGCGCCCGAGCTGTTTCATATTGGCCGTCGTAACATTAGCTAGCATTGTTTCAATCGTATGAAACGGAAGAATTTTTTTTGAAAAAAACATCTGAGTATCGAAGATTCCACTGGGGCACGCTAGGAAGTGCTGGCCGGCCTGTTTGTCTGTTTGTTTGTTTGTTTGTCCAGACGAAAAAGTTATCCGATTCTCACGGCCAAACGGTTTGCAGCAGCGCTCCAATTTTTTTTAGGCTACTTGAGTCTAGCTCTAAACTTATTTCCTTTTTTTATTGTACCCACGTGGGGTGCTAAAATACACCCGTGGGGTTGTAAAATGCACCCTTTTCGACCCTGATTTTCAAATAAACTTTTAAGTGTCTAAAACTTTCTGCAAAAATTTGAAATTTTTACCACATGTTCCTCAAAGTGTTTTCTTTATTTGGCTTCTTGAAAGTTTTGCCCCAAAAATTTTGGAAATTTGTCAAAAATTCAAAAATATGAAAATATTTTTGACTGCCAGAAAAAATGTCAAGAATTAATTTTAGAGGGCTAATTTTGGAAAACGTTAGTGTGGCTTTTTCTCATCTTCAATTTTGCTGTTGGATATTTTCTCGTAAAACACTTGGACAAATTGGTCAAAAATGCAAAAAACGTCGAAAAAGACATGTAAAATTGCACGAAAATTGCAGTTTTTTGGCAAATGGATAGCAGATGGCGCCAACAAAAAATGATTTATTCGGTGTATTTTCAACCTCTTTTCAATTTGGTTGTTGGAAATTTTTCTCGAAAAACGCTAGAAATGGTCAAATTGCAAAAAACTCTACTTTTGCACTCATAGTGGTATTAACGCAATGGGCCTATTGACAATGTATGTGCAATGGGTTCGCGCGTCACTGACGTGCATTCTGGGTGAACCAACGGCTGTATAACACCAAGCTCTATATAAACCTTCCGGACTTTCACTGCCTACCAAGACGCCCACCACCTGCCATGCGTATAAATAATATATAATATATATATATTATATATATATTATATATATATATATATTATAATATATATATATAGCTATACTATCAGGGTTATATATATATCGTTTTTACGGGAATAGCCTACGATTTTGAAACCACATATAATGCCGATCCAGACATTTAGAGTGCGCGCGTGAGAAAGATATACAGGGCTAATGCTTCTAGTTAACGAAAGCTCTCCTGGCGACATATCGATAATTTTGTGTTGCCAACATGATCTTGGCGAATTTGGAATATCTCAGCAACTAGAGTGAATCTGGAGAAATTAAGTATATGGCTAAATTCAGACATATATGTTCTATAGACCAGTGTCAGCTCCACATTTCATACATGCTTCCTACATGCTCCACATTTCCTACATGGTATGCTTTAAGTATAGCACGATCCGGGCAGGAAAATGTCGGGCCAGAAATTGTCCGACCCGAATTCCCATGTTATTTGATAGGTCGAGCAAGAAACAAGTTTCTTGACCGGCTTTCCTGCCCGGCCTAAACTTAATAAGTTACTACCAATATTACTAAATAATGAATAGGCTCGCATGTAGGAAAAATCATACTGATCAAAGCCTGACGAAAATTATCTGAAAACTCAGTTTGCAAAATTTAGCTCTGGACCTCGTGCTTCGCACACGGACCTCTGCTAATTTGGCAAACTTCGCTTCCAGATAATTTATTCGGCCCGGTCAGTAATGTATATTCTGATGTGAGTAGGCACACTACCTTTAATGGCCATATATTATTCACGTTTAGTCTTGATCAGACAAAATGGCATAGTCTGCAAAACATGGCAGGAGCCTCAATAAGATATTTGGGCAATGGGCAGGATTTCCTGTATCAAATTTTGATCTTTAGCTTATGTTCTTGATGGAGAGGGGGGGCTCTGGTCATCAGGAAATCCCATATCATTTGGTGTAAAATTATAGATTACCTTTACCCTAAATACAATTTATTTCCATATTTTGTACACTCAAAAGCAAGATGAATGGTGGTTCTTTACAGTTTCAAATAGATCAATACTACGTTTTTGTGCTATTTCCACCTAATTACCCATACATTTGTACTTATTAACTGTAATTTTTGCCAATATTATAGATACAATGAGAGGAAATTTGCGTTCAGCATGGTCAATATATGTTTAAGCTAAATATGCTTTATGTCAGACATTCACTATATTTGGTAAAACATGGTATCATGGTAAACATGGTATTTGGTAGGTATATCAAACTTGTGGTCTGATAATTGTTGCTTTGGTATTGTATAATTTCTGATAAAGATCTGTGATCAAAAAGTCAACATAACATTTGATACTATAATATTTCAATTTCGAGGAAGAGGTCATAAATGATAAAATCAATCATAATTTGACTATACATGTTCCCCCCACAAGCACTTATATCAAAAACATGGTATATTTAAATAAAAAAATGCACTGCAAAATACATAATTCATATGGCAGCAAATGAAAAATACACTTAGCCACATTTAATAAAAAAAGTGGTGCATTTGGCTAATTTGGCAGGCTTCCTACTATCCAATGTGTTATTTTTATAAGGCAGTAATGCTCTGGTGCATACCCAACTGCTGTGAGTTGCCCCACATGATTGTGATGCTGCCCCGGTCAGCAATTTCTGACCAAAATTTATAAAAGCTACCCAGAAATATATCAAAGCTGCCCAAATTTTGATGAGCTGGTGCCAGCTTTGCCTTGACAAGATCTCGTTAAAAACCTGCCACATTTTGAAGACAGGTTAATGGCTACGAGAGGTAGGTCAGGTAAGGTTTGGTTTGATTATGTTAATGTTGTTTGTGACGTCATTACTCTAGTGGTACCATCCCTAGCTAGCTTTGAAAGTTGTTTACTCTGTCTACACATTTTAATACATTGTCATGATGGGAGAACAACAAACACTTGTGACCCTTCATAAATATTTGTATTTCAATATTCCTAGGTAAAACTCATTTTAAATTAAATAAAAGATACATAATAGTGAATGAAAAATGTTTACTGACAAGGGTATTCATGTCCCTGGCACAACCCCTGTCGGTTGAGGCGCCACCATGTGTAGGTAGTGTAGTAAAGGGCGGGTGGTGCAGCTGGTTTGATGACGTCACTGGTGTCAGCATATTATGACCATGATTAAGGGAAGGAGCTGATTTGGAAAAAAAAGTGACTATTCAGCCTGTTGCGCCCAACAGTATTTTTACTCTCTTGCTGGATGGAGCATAATCAAACATTGCCTAGCCTTTAACGTGTGCCGTGCTGATGGGATCTCAGGCCAGTGGACACATGCCTTACAAGAGGGTGGTGACAGGCAGCTGCTGCCCGCAGCTGATCGCATGAAGTTGAAAATAATAACCTTAAAATAATAACTATACACCCCAGTTTACATCAAACTGGCTGGTAAAGCCCACCCAGGTGGCACCAGTGACATCTACTGTACAAGCTAGATAAGTTTTGTAACATCTAAAATACAGTCAGTATGACCCTTAAATTAGCAAATGCAGATAGAAACAAGGTCGTATAAGAGGTACTTACAAACTATTACACAAACTTCACAGTATGTAGAGTGTACCTACCTACCTGTCCTGGTGAGAAGAAATAAAAAAATTATCAATTAGTATTATGAACAGGTACAAAATGACATGCTTACGAAGGCTCGCATTAGCTGGATGGATTTCGATTTTCGAATAATGCGAATTAGTTCTCTTGTTTCAGTTTGGGTTAAAGGGATAGAACTAAAACAAATTAGAAATCAGCAAGGCTATATAAACCAAGGTTACGATCGTTACTAGAACATATATCAAATGGGCTATATCAAATGAGCATTCAAAAATCAAATTACGCTATATCAAATGAGCTCATATAGCCTTGAAATAAGCAAGCTCTGTATAAATAGAAATAAACATTCAAATTACGAATGCCCGCTAAGCGAAAGAAGAGTGCCATATACGCCGCGGAACAAAGATGCAGCCATATGGTGCCATATGGTGTATAAAGGGAATAATTTAATCCCATTATCAAATTGACTAATTCTATCACCTAATATGATATACAATGACCGAAACGTCGCAACCTTTGAGTATTGTGTGTATTTTTGAGGTGTGCACGGTGCAGGTATTCAATGTAGACTCGATCAACACATTAATTGTTGTGCGTCTGTTCGAGGAACGTTGCAGACGCATGAAAAGGGCAATGATGAAGGTACAAGCCAAGCAGGCAGGGGCAGGCACGTGGCCAGGATTTTGCTCAGGGGGGGAGGGGGCACTCGGGAAAAAATCAAATTTTGCTCCTAAAATCTCATTCCTATCTGTGTGAAATCAAATTTTGCTTCCTCAGCCATATTGTGACCGGGGGGGGGGGTAGGATTCGGTTTCAGAGAATCTCATTCTATCTAGTGTGAATGATCGCTTTGTCAGGGGGGAAGCCATGGACCCCGTGCCCCCCCCCCCCCCGTTGGCTACGTCCTGGGCAGGGGGGTCGCGCGGCGGCAACGGAGAATCGACGAGACCACGCGAAGCGCGGTATCATTGGCTCTGTCAGAATATCACGCGAAGCATGGTCTTTAGATGCTCTTTGAGGTCCTGTAAGGCGACTATGGCCCTCTCTGAAAGAACAGAAGGGCCCTTGGACGTTTGCAAGAGCCCTCAGTATGTTAGAGGGGCCCCTGGACAAGCCGAAAGGGCCCTGAGCGGTTCAGAGTGCCCCCTGAACACGTCGAAATTGGCCCTAGCCAGCGACAGAGGACCCTGAAAAGTCGTTTAGGGCCCCTGGGCAGGTAGGCGGGGACCCTGGGCAGGTCGACATGGCCCCCTGAACAGGCTAGAAGACCCCCTAGCCAGACCAGAGGGCCCCTGATAAGTTCAAANGTTTAAGATGAACCTCAAATATGAAGATAGTTGTCCCATCAAGGTGGACAAAGTATGTGTTTTGAAGAAGCTGCGTACTGCCCAGTGCTCCATGGTGTTGATTATTTTCACGTTCTTCATTTCAGACTCGCCTGGCACCGTAGAGTACTCTCAGATGGCCTGTGAAACTTCCACTGCGATGCTCGGACTCTCATAAACGATCGGCAAGAGAAACACGCACTCTTAATTTTCGAGATGAAATGCTAAGGTGTTGGACATCTCGTCAAGAAACTTACTTTCTCCTGTAGAATTCTTATCATAGTGGTTCAGGTGTTAAAATTAAATGACTTGGAGAAACTTGGCACTGTAAATATTCGTCATAGACTGTATAGATTCGTCAACATATAAAGCATTCAAAATGTCAACAAATAAATGTGAGTAAAAGTATCTTGGTAACAGAAGGACGGCTTATCGTCCTTCCGAGGGTTTCGGAATGACGTCATTGCATTGCCTGCAACGGCAATGGTGCAGTGCGATGCTATCGTGACGTCGAGGTTCAGAATACTTCACTCTGGAATGCGAGACGCAGAAGGGGCGGTGGTTGGTCCACTCTGGTCTCCGTGACTGGTCCGGTGGTCGAGGACCATGTCCTGCGGTGGTCTCTCCGCAGGACGCAGCGGTGATGACGGCAGCTACAGGCATGTCGTTGTGGCCCTTAAGCGCAGTTTAATTATGTGGAGGTCGACTATTTTCATGCGTTGGAGTATTACAATGATAACTACTGACCAATGTTCTTACTTCGCCTTGTCAACGCAGAATAACCATATGTTTAGTAGAACATCACCTTCGGTCTAAGTGCACTGTACTGTACTGTACTTTTACTGCAATGCAGCAATGCTTTCTTAGGAAACATTCGACCGTATATTCGACCAATAATGAATATATATTTCCGATGTTATACTGTATGTGCCGCTAAATCTAAACAAGTAACTTTCCGTGTGCGTGTGCACCTGCTTATTAATTCACTACAGTTTTGTTCCGTAGTGTTCTTTGGTTTAATACTGCTTTGGACTGATATTTTGTAGACGGGTAATAATTATCACAAATGCAGCCTTGTTACGGACAGTTGTCGGTGTTTGGGTATTACATTACTACCATTGGTAAATGTTTGGGAAATATATATTGTAACCAAGAGTTTTCGTTACAAAACGAAGTCAAAATGCAGCTAACTGGCATTCTAGAAAAAATGGAGGCAAACGGACGCTAACATACACGGGTGGGTAAGTTATTCACCAAGGTAAATACTCAATAGCACGTCCGGCTGGGAAATTATATAAAGTTATCATTTCCCAGCCGTACATGAAAACCTGTCTCTGCAGTCTGGTGACGATGAACAGCGTAGGTAAGGTACTGAATATTTTTTAAGGAAATATTTCTGCACTTTTTGAACCCATCTTGAACCCATCTCTATCGTTTCACGATGGTAAATTTACTTTTTACGTGAAATAAATATTAGCGGTATTGGCGATGGTAAATTTAAGAAATCCAAGACGACAGACATCGATTGAAAACTACCACATCCACAAAACATTGAAGGAACGGTCTTAAAAATAATAAATATGTATTTCCTGGAAATAACAAAAGGGTATTTTGTGCATGCTCGCACGAACGCAAAAACACACACACACAATACACATACACACACACCGCACACACGCACACACGCACCACACACACACACACACACACACACACACACACACACACACACACACACACACACACATGCACGCACACACGCACAAACAAGGACGTGGGAGCCGTAGGGGCAATGGGGACAACTCGCCCACTCAACTTTGGACCAGGGAGTGGGGGCGACGCCCCACAGCTTTGAAGCAAGGAGTCGGCCCTCCCCCGTCTTTTACCCTGATCTTTTGACTATGAATTAGCCCGCTCCCCAATGGGCCTCCAAGACAACTTCGCCATGGTGGGGGGGGGGTGATCAAAATGACCCCCGTCTAAATCAAACACTAAAGAAGCTAGAAAGACGCAAAAAGGCGTTCGATAGCTATTGACGTGAACATTCGAAGTTGCAAAGGGTATTTTTGGCTCAGTCAATATTGAGGTCACCAGAAATCAAATTTTACAGTTTTAGGACATTCTCTTCGAACAACCCCCAATATCTCGGGAACTATGATAAGATGGAACAAACGAAAAAGCAATTGAAAAAATCTTGAAAAAAATAAATCGACTTAAGTTTCTCAAATTGAGCTCAGATCATTCAAAATCGTAGAACAGAAGAATTTTTTTTTGAAAAAAAAAATATGAGTATCGAAGATTTCCACTGGGGCATCGCTCAGAAAAGTGCTGGCCAGCCTGTTTGTCTGTCTGTTTGTCCAGCAGAAAAAGTTATCCGACTCTTCACGGCAAACCGTTTGGCAGCAGCGCTCAATTTTTAGGCTACTTGAGTCAAGCTCTAACTTAATTTCATTTTTTATTGGTACCTACCAGTGGGGTGGCAAAATACATCCCCCGTGGGGTGTAAAAATGCACCATTTTGACCCTGATTTTCATAAAACTTTTAGTATCTAAACTTTCTGCAAAAATTTGAAATTTTACCACAATGTTCCCTCAAGTGTCTTCTTTTTGGCCTTTTGAAAATTTTTGCCCCCAACTAATTTTGGAAATTTGTCAAATTCAAAATAGAAAATATTTTTGCTGCCAAAAAAAGTGTCAAGAATTGATTTAGGAGGGCTAATTTTGAAAAACGTTAGTGTGGCTTTGTCTATCTCAATTTTGCTGTTGAATATTTTCTCGTAAAACACTTGAAATTGGTCAAAAATGCAAAAACGTCGAAAAACATGTAAAACAATGCACGAAAAATGCAGTTTTTTGGCAAATGGGATAGCAGATGGGCGCCACAAAATGAATTATTCTGGTGTATATTCACCTCTTCTTCAATTGGTTGTTGGAAATTTTTTCGAAAACGCCTAGAAATTGGTCAAATTTGCAAAAAACTGTAATTTTAGCAACTCATAGTGTATTACCAATGGGGCCTCAATTGACACATTATTAGCAAATGGGGTTCCGCAGTACTGTACGTGCATTCTGGTGACAACGGCTTATAAACGCACAAATAGGATACCCTTCCGGACTTTCACTGCCTACCAGACGCCACCACCTGCCATGCGTATAAAGTAATGTATCGTTTTAATTCAAAATCGTAGAACGGGAAGATTTTTTTTTTGAAAAAAAAATCTGAGTATCGAGTTTCCAACTGGGGCATCGCTCAGAAAAAGTACTGGCCGGCCTGTTCGTTGTTAGTTTGTTTGTTAGTTTGTTTGTTTGTTTGTCCGAAAAAGTTTATCCACTCTCACGACCAACGGTTTGCACCAGCGCTCCAATTTTTTTAGGCTACTTGAGTCTAGCTCTAACTTAATTTCCTTTTTTCTTGCACCCACGTGGGGTGCAAAATACACCCATGGGGGTGTAAAATGCACCCTTTTGACCCTGATTTTCAATAAACTTTTAAAGTGTCTAAAACTTTCTGCAAAAATTGGAAATTTTCACCACATGTTCCTCAATGTTTCGTCTTCATTTGGCTTTTTTAAATTTTTGCCCCAAAAATTTTGGAAATTTGTCAAAAAATCAAAAATATGAAAATATTTTTGACTGCCAAAAAAAGTGTCATGAATTGATTTTAGAGGGCTAATTTTGGGAAAACGTTAGTGTGGCTTTGTCTCATCTTCAATTTCGCTGTTGGAATAATTTCTCGTAAAACACTTTGAAAATTGGTCAAAAATGCAAAAACGTCGAAAAGACATGTAAAATTGGCACGAAAATGCAGATTTTTGGCAAATGGGTTTAGCAGATGGCGCCAACAAAATGAATATGTCTGGTGTATATTCACTCTTCTTCAAATTTGGTTGTTGAAATTTTCTCAAAAAACGCCTAAAAATTGGTCAAATTTGCAAAAACTTGTACCATTTTAGCACTCATAGTGTATTACCAATGGGCCGCATTGATATCGTTTTAAAGGGATAGCCTACGATTTTGAACGGCCAAAGTTAATGCGAATGCATTAATGGCCTCTAGTTCAAATCGTAGAAAACGGAAAGATTTTTTTTGAAAAAAAAAATCTGAAGTATCGAAGATTTCCACGGGCATCGCTCAGAAAAGTACTGGCCGGCCTGTTTGTCTGTCTGTCGTCCCAGACGAAAAAAGAAAGTTATCCGACCTCTCACGGCCAAACGGTTTGCACCAGCGCTCCAAAATTTTTTTTAGCTACTTGAGCGGCCTAGCTCTAACTTATTTCGCCTTTTTTTATTGTAACCCCGTGGGGTGCAATACACCCGTGGGGGTGTAAAATGCACCCTTTTCGACGCCTCCATTTTCATTAAACTTTTTAAGTGTCTAAAACTTCTGCAAAAAATTTAATTTTCACCACATGTTCCTCAAGTGTCTCTCTTTTTTGGGTTTTTGAAAATTTTGCCCAAAATTTTGAAATTTGTCAAAAATTCAAAAATATTGAAAATATTTTTGACTGCCCAAAAAAGTGTCAAGAATTGATTTTAGAGGGCTATTTTTGGAAAAACGTTAGTGTGGCTTTGTCTCATCTTCAATTTTGTTGTTGAATATTTCCTCGTAAATTGGAAATTTGTCAAAATGCAAAAAACGTCGAAAAAACATGTAAAATTGAACGAAAATGCAGTTTTTGGCAAATGGGATAGCAGATGGCGCCAACAAAATGAATTATACTGGTTAATATTCACCTCTTCTTCAATTTTGGTTATTGGAAGAATTTTCTGCGAAAAACGCCTAGAAATTGGTTCCAAATTTGCAAAAACTTGTACACTTTTAGGCACTTCATCAGTGTATTACCAATGGGGCCCATTGACAATGTATTAAGCAATGGGGTTCCGCCGTCACTGTACGTGCATTCTGGTGAACCAAACGGCTTACAGCCCCGAATAAGATAATCTGGCCCGATTGTTACTTATTACCAAGACGCCACTAACTGCCATGCGTAAAAATAATATCGTTTTTTATCGTTTTAGGGATAGCACACGATTTTGAAACCCAAAGTTAAATGCGACAGCATTAATGGCCCTCTAGTTCAAAATCGTAAGAACGGAAGAATTTTTTTTTGAAAAAAAATCTGAGTAATCGAAGATTTCCACTGGGGCATGGCTCAGAAAAGTGCTGGCCAGCCTGTTTGTCTGTCTGTTTGTCCAGACGAAAAAGTTATCGCGACTCTCACGGCCACGGTTTGCAGGCAGCGCTCCAATTTTTTAGGCTCTTGAGTCTAGCTCTAACTTAATTTCATTTTTTATTGTACCCCACGTGGGGTGCAAAATACACCCGTGGGGGTGTAAAATGCACCTTTTTCGACCTGATTTTCAATAAACTTTTTAAAGTATCTAAAACTTTTCTGCAAAAATTTGAAATTTTTACCACATGTTCCTCGAAAGTGTCTTCTTTATTTGGGCTTTGAAATTTTTGCCCCAAAAATTTGGAAATTTTGTCAAAAATTCAAAAAATATGAAAATATTTTGAACTGCAAAAAAAGTGTCAAGAAATTGATTTTAGAGGGCTAATTTTGAAAAAACTTTAGTGTGGCATTGTCATCATCTCAATTTGCTGTTGGATATTTTCTCGTAAAACACTTGAAATTGGTCAAAAAATGCAAAAACGTCGAAAACATGTAAAATTGCACGAACATGCAGTTTTTTTGGCAAATGGGATAGCAGATGGCGCCAACAAATGAATTATTCTGGTGTAATATTCACCTCTTCTTCATTTGGTTGTTGTGAAATTTCCTCGAAAACGCTATAAATTGGTCAAATTTGCAAAAAACTTGTATATTTTAGCACTCATAGTGTAGTACCATGGGGTCCCATTGACAATGTA